>CAMZMU010000054.1:64387503-64648516 GCA_947311845.1 Poa pratensis
TCTCAACATTATCCACAACAGTGGGATTTTTCTAATTTAAATTCTCTGAAATTCTCAGTACTGATGTCAACTTTGAAATTAATATCTCGAGATTTAGGAATCCAAATAAATCAAACTCAAATGTTCTGGAAAGCTTATGAAATTGTTAACCAACACAATTGGTCTCATGTCATTTAATTAAATATTAAAAAGTATTGAAAATGCCACAGAAGGTTTAAAATCTAAACTTGTTTGTTTCTGATACTCTGTAGTCCAAATAATTCCAAACCAATTTTGCTAGCTTAGTACTGCCTTGTGTTAGCTCCCCTAATTTTGGTAGAATTAATTAAGCATATTAATTGTTGACTTTAAGATAAACCCTTCTGGACTAAAACAACAAATATGTTTATTGGTTGATCCAAATGAGTTAGGACCAATTTTTTAGCTCACATAGCCATGTTTAGTTACCCCTAAAAGGGTTTAATTTTTGGAGCAATAGAATTAAATGGTAGCTAAACTTGATTATTAAGCTACTGGATTCAATCCAATGTGTAGGGAGTTTGGTAACTCCAAATGATCCAATTCAAATTGGGTTCGTTCTACACATCAGTAGCTTTCCATCGAATTTTAGTTTGTATTTTTGTGACCAACAGAACTCAAGTTGTGGAATTAAACATGAATAACTAGTTTCTGCCATAATTTGGACTTAATTAAATAATGTTAATTCAATTTATTTGAAAACCAAATTGGTGTTTTGTGTGTGCAGTAGCTAATTGTGATGTTTATGATTGTTATGTGTTGATGATGAATTTGTGCTTGTATAGCTTAGTGATTGGTTGCATTGTTTGTTTTTATTAATTAGACGAGAACGTTGTCGGATATATCGAGGAAGGAGAGTTTGCTGAATTGAAGAACAAGAGCAAGATCACTTTGCCAAGCAAGGCAAGCTATTCTCTGAGCTTGCACTACCAACATATGCATCTACTTTCATAACATGTTTTACTCTCAAAGCAAGATTTATAAAACCATTTCAAAAGTATATGGATATTATTTTGCCACCCTATGTAGTAGTTTATATAAAACTTTAGGATGGGAAAACAATGTTGTTTATTCAAAACTCCTTTGAAATGTCTTGTGAGTTTATGGAATGCCGAGATGTCGGTGTTGTGGAAAAGTGGAAAAGTGGTGATGTTTATGAAAAATGCACAGTGTGTCCTTGTACTTACGTCAACCATCCAATACCCTGTGCGACCACCTCCACCACATATGGGAAAAGGGCGTAGTCATATAATTTGCTCATATTAGTATGGGACTCCTCAACAACGAGGATGACCTCGTTCCATGAGGGGATGGTCATGGCGACCTACCCCCTGACCTGGGTCCTGGCATCTGAGGGGGGATTGAAGGGTTCGCTCGCCGGGCAGAACTACGAGTCCTCACACTTAGGTTTCCCGACGGGGAATCTGGACTGGGTGTTGATGGAAAGGATGATAATTTCGTAGCGGTAGGATCCTATACTAGCATGAGCAAAGGACAGGCTATGGTCGGCGGCTTACTTCGCATACACCTGTATGGCGAGACGTGGCGGACACGATGAGCTGCCGGATGGATGTGGGATAAAAGCGTGCTACCTCTGCAGAGGTTAAAACTATTCGAATAGCCGAGTCCTCGGATATGGACAGCTGGGAGACCCTACTTTGACCATGTGCAAGTTTTTGGAAAAGCTTTTAAGTTTAAAAGAAATTGAAATGGTGATGGGTTACACAGCTATACCAAATGAAGTGGTAGGAGTTGTGGAATAAATGGACTATGGTGAGCCATGGTCATGAAAAGGAGGAGTTTTTGAGAAACAAAATGATGGTGACTTCTTTCAAAGATGGTTATAAAACTCTTCTTACCTTTTTCAATAAAGATATAGAGATGTTTTAAAACAAATAAGAGTGCATACTCATGTTGGGGTAGTTTGCGAGTACATTCAAATGTACTCATATTGGTTTCGTCCCTGGCTATTGTCCTAGCCAGACTACGAGGAGGAGCACTACGCCGAGCAGGAATATGGCGACTTCTACGCCAACTAAGGATCTCCACAAGTCAGCTGCCTGTCGGGTTGTCATCGTTAGAATATGATGTCTACTACGCCGTAGCTTCCGCTGATATTTGGTTTGGCCCATGAAGGCACCTATGTAAGAACTTGGTCTAAATGACCATTTATGTAAGACTTTTATTCGGTACTGTATGTAATGGATGTAAACTTTGGTATCCAATTCGGATTATGTGCAACGACAGACTGATCACGGGATCGTTGTGTTAAGCATAATCGGGTATTTCGGACAGCTAGTCCGGGGTCCCCACAGACTTGGTATCAGAGCCATCCTGACTTTAGGAAACCTTAGTTAGCATGGTCGTTTGTCAAATGTTACAAAAGATGAATTTCTAAAAAGAAAGGAATGAAGTATTTTCGAAAATTGCTTATCTCCAATCCTCTTACTTATGCAAAATTTACTCTCATTAAATGTTACATTTTCCTTGTATCCCTAAAATTTTGTACACCTCTCATTAAGTTAAAATTTGACTCACTTGTTGCCCTACTATATTAAAATTTTGATATACTTGTCACTAACTAACTTAAAATTTTGCTTAAAAACTGTAGATGGCACTCCATTGGACCGAGTTCGTTCAGCTGGAGAAGGACAGCAAGCTGACGTTTGAGAGGGACTTGTTCGAGTTGACCAAGCTGTTAGGTCGCCCCGCTCCAGAGTTTGAGGGAGCTCAGATTGATGTTCACGGTGTCGGAAGGCTGAGCTGGCTCATCAGATCGTCAGTTCGCAGGAACATCAAGTCTCCCATGTTCCAGGACGCTCATCTTCACCACCAAGGAGGCCACCTGGGTTGATGGTCTCTGTACTGCTACACAGAGGATGCTAGCCCGACTTTGTGAGGAGCACAAGGCGGAGTTAGTAGACTCCCGTTTCCGGTTCTACGGGAGGCGCAACTGTGATGGACACCCTACTCCTTCACCTTACCACCCGATGTTTGGGAGCTACATCATGGACATGGAGATCTTACTTCAGTGCACTCAGGATGATCTGTTGCGCACTAGGATTCAGCTCCACTTCGACCGCGAGTCGCTCGTTGAGCTTCGCGAGAACGAGATGAAGCTGATGGTGGAGAAGGTTGCTCTTCTCAGGAAGAGGGCCCAGCTGAGGAAGACTATCGTGAAGCTCCGCACGAAGGTGGCAGAGCAGGATGGACTGATTGAGGATCTAGAGCACCATACTGACGAGATGGAGGAGGAGGGCGAGGATCTCCGCAAGGAGAACGACGCTTTCCTCAGTGACGATGATGACTTCGTGGAGGAGATGGACTGTGAGGAGGAGGATGAGGAGGAGTTAGTTGACGAGGAGGAGGAGCCACTCGAGCCAGTTCTCGAGGACGAGGAGGAGGATCCCGAGGAGCCAGCCTACCAGTCAGATGCTGACGTGTTAGAGCTGGAGGTTCCACCTCAGTAGGCGAGTGACTTGATCACTACCGCAGGATTAGGTTGACCCCCTATAGCTAGTCGAGTAGTAGTGGTTCTTTTGGAAACCAGATGTTATGTATCCTAGATGTAAGGTGATGTTGTAAGCTTGAGGTTGTAAGCTTGATGTTGATGTGAACTCTTTGATGTGTTGTTTGTGAAATATAAGTATGTTTGTCTTGTTTAAATCTGTGTGAACTATTTTCATATAAATCTTAGGATTAATCAACCACTTGAGAGATCATCTTTTCCCTTAGTCGAACTTTTCTTGCCTTGTCTCTTATACCCGGTGTGCTTCAGGATGCCCCCCGTCGCAGCAATGCGGAAGGATCAGGATCAGCACCACCACCACCGGACCCAACCCCCACCCAACTTCTCGCGCTTATCATGGAGGAGCGTGAAAATGCCCGGCAAGAGCGCCAAGCTCATCTCGCTGCCTTACAACAACTCGCAGCCGCTTACAACAACAACAACAACAACAACAACAATGGTGGTAACGGCAATGGCGATGGAAACCAGCGATCTACCTTGGGATTTTCAGAAGACCAACCCACCCACCTACTCCAAGGGACTTCACCCACTAGAAGCCGATGATTGGCTTCGCACCATCGACAACAATCTGGAAGTTGCTGCTGTGGGAGAAAATGAGAAAGTGCTGTATGCAACCCACTATCTCGCTGGACCTGCAAGAGCTTGGTGGGGACTACCAAGACTCTCCAGCCAGCTGGTCATGTTATCAACTGGGCTGAGTTCCAGGAGAAGTTCCGCAAGAAGCACATTCCCTATGGACTCATTGAGAGGAAGAAGGATGAGTTCCGTAAGCTGAGGCAGGGAAGTAGAGATGTGGTCGGTTATCTTGAGGAGTTTACCGACTTATCTCGGTATGCTCCTGATGACACCGACAAAGAAGAGAAGAAGATGGAGCGTTTCATGAGTGGACTTCATGATGAACTGCAGTGTGCTCTGGTTATCCATGACTTCCGTGATCTGGAGTCACTTGTGGACAAAGCCATCCAGCTGGAGACCAAGCGCAAGTCTATGTATGAAGGTCGCAAGAGGAGGATGAATGCTCAGGAAGGTTCGAGCAGCCAGAAACCCGTATCTTTCAGCAGAACCCCAGGCCTGCCTATCGTCCACCCCAAGTTCCACGCCCCAATTTCCCTAACCGCCCGAACAACTTCAACCGCCCCAATGACAATAACCGTCCCAGAGGAAACTTCAACAACTTCAACCCCAATGCCAATGTTGTCTGCTTTGAATGTGGCAACAAAGGTCACTACTCCAGAGAATGCCCCAATCCCAAGAAGCCTGTCCAGCGCCCCAATGCACCTGCACCGAACAATGGTCAAGGCCGCAATGGAAATGGTAATGGCAAGAATGCCGCACCCCGGGAATGTGCTGTTGTCAGAGGCCGTCTGCACCACATCAATGCTGAAGAGGCTGAAGAAGCGCCAGATGTTGTGCTGGGTACGTTTCTTGTCAACTCAGTACCTGCAACTGTTCTGTTTGATTCTGGTGCTACCCATTCGTTTATTACCAAAGAGTTTGTTTCTAAGGGAGGTTTAGTCGGGAGTCTTTTACCCAAACCAATGTTGGTACAAACCCCAGGACTGTTAGCCAAAACCAACCAGATGTGTTCCGAAACCCCCATAGAAATTGGAGGAGGAAGGTTTGCAGCCGACCTAATTATCTTAGGAAACCAAGGCATAGATGTTATTCTTGGAATGGATTGGTTAGCCAAGTACCACGGTCGTATTGACTGTGCCCGAAGAGCTGTTTCTCTCACTTCTGATGATGGAGTTGAAGTGGAGTATGCATCTGAGACCAGCCAGACCAGACCCGGATGCCATGAGAGCATAGCTCGACCCGCCCTAGATGAGATCCGTGTTGTTCACCTGTTCAAGGATGTTTTCCCAGAAGAATTGCCTGGTATGCCGCCAGACAGGGATATTGAGTTCATAATTGAGCTTATCCCAGGACATCCCCCATATCCCAAAAGCCTTATCGGATGAATCCGGAAGAACTGGTGGAGTTGAAGAAGCAGTTGGCTGATATGCTAAGCAAAGGTCTTGTCCGCCCAAGCGCTTCACCATGGGGATCACCCATTATTTTTGTGGACAAGAGAGACGGTACCACACGCCTGTGTGTGGATTATCGCAAGCTGAATGACGTGACCATTAAAAACAAGTACCCTCTTCCCAAGATCGAGGATCTGTTCGATCAAATGAACGGAGCCCGAGTCTTTTCAAAGATCGATCTTCGGACAGGTTACCATCAGTTGAAGATCCGAGAGACAGATATTCCCAAGACCGCCTTCACCACCCGTTACGGTTTGTTTGAATACACCGTCATGTCCTTTGGGACCAATGCCCCAGCCTATTTCATGAATCTCATGAACAAGATTTTCATGGAGTACCTCGACAAGTTCGTGGTAGTTTTCCTTGATGACATCCTTATTTATTCCAAGACCGAAGAGGAGCATGCTGAACACCTGCGTCTAGTTTTGAGACCCTCCAAGAGCACCAGCTGTATGCCAAACTTAGCAAGTGTGAGTTTTGGCTCAGTGAAGTGGCATTTCTTGGACATATTGTATCCGCTGGAGGAATTTCTGTTGACCCTGAGAAGATACAAGCCATTCTTGACTGGTTATCCCCAACCAATGTTTTTGAAATCCGAAGCTTTCTCGGACTTGCCGGTTATTACCGCAAGTTCGTCGAAGGATTTTCCAGTATAGCCAAACCTCTGACCCAACTGTTGAAGAAGGACAAGAAATTTGAATGGACTCAGAAGTGTGAGGATAGTTTCCAAGAACTGAAGAAGAACTAACCTCAGCCCCAATCCTGATCATGCCAGACGTCACCCAGAGTTTCGACGTGTATTGCGATGCATCACGCCTCGGACTTGGTTGCGTTCTGATGCAAGAAGGCAAAGTTGTGTCGTATCTGTCCCGGCAGTTGCGACCGCATGAAGAGAATTACCCAACCCATGACTTGGAGTTAGCTGCTGGTCTTTGCTCTTAAGAAGTGGCGTCCCTATCTTGCGGGACATCGCTGTGAGGTCTATACAGATCACAAAAGCTTGAAGTATATTTTCACCCAGAAAGATCTGAACCTGCGACAGAGGAGATGGATGGAATTAATCAAGGATTATGATATTGGAATCCATTATCACCCTGGAAAGGCTAATGTAGTTGCCGATGCCCTTAGTCGCAAACCTTGCACCCTGAATGCCCTGATCCAAGCCGAACAGCCAGCCTTGTTCAAAGAGTTCCAAGATTTTGGACTAGAGCTTGTTAGCCATGGTTATCTCGCCAATTTAGAGTTAACCCCAACCCTGATGGATCAAATCAAAGAAGCCCAAAAAGGTCATGAAAGCATAGAGGGAATTAGGAAGAAATTTCCCTCGGCAAAGCACCCGGTTTTACCGAAGATGCTGAGGAGTGCTGAAATTCAATGACCGTATCTGTGTGCCCAATGTCACGGAACTTAAGGAGTTAATCCTGAAGGAGGCCCATGAGACCCCTTACTCAATCCACCCCGGCGGAACCAAAATGTACCAAGACCTTCGAGAAAGATTTTGGTGGCATGGAATGAAGCGAGAGATTGGTTCATTCGTAGCCAAGTGTGACATCTGCCAGCGAGTTAAGGCTGAACATCAGCGACCCGCTGGATTGCTTCAACCTTTGAAAATTCCCGAGTGGAAGTGGGATGAGATTGGAATGGATTTTATTACCGGACTTCCAAATCCAACCGAGGCCATGATTCAATCTGGGTCATCGTTGATCGACTGACCAAGGTTGCCCATTTCATCCCTGTCAACACCACCTATCGGGGACATCAGTTGGCCGACTTGTATATTTCCAGAATAGTGAGCCTGCATGGTGTGCCTAAGAAGATTGTATCTGATAGAGGCACGCAATTCACCTCAAGGTTCTGGAAATCCCTTCATGAAGCCCTCGGAACCAAGCTAGCATTTAGCACAGCTTATCATCCCCAGACCGATGGCCAAACTGAGCGAGTGAACCAGATATTGGAGGACATGCTTCGCGCATGTGTTCTATCCTATGGTTCCAAGTGGGAAGATTGCCTTCCGTTTGCAGAATTCTCGTACAACAACAGTTATCAGTCCAGTCTGCAAATGGCCCCTTTTGAAGCCCTTTACGGCAAGAAGTGTCGTACACCCCTGAATTGGTCCGATACCGGAGAAGGCAAATTGTTCGGACCAGATACCCTCCGTGAAGCTGAAGAGCAAGTTCAGCTTATTCGTGAACGCTCAAAACTGCCCAATCCCGTCAGAAGAGTTATGCTGACACCAAGCGCCGTGACCTCACTTTCAGTCGGAGATCATGTTTATCTCCGAGTGACACCCCTCAAAGGAATGCAGCGTTTCCATGTCAAAGGAAAGTTAGCGCCAAGGTATATTGGACCCTTCAAGGTCATTGCTCGTCGAGGAGAAGTATCCTATCAGCTGGAGTTACCCCAGGAGTTAGGAGATTACATGATGTCTTCCACATTTCCTTGCTCCGGAAGTGTCTTGAAGTTCCTGACCAGCCTGATGTTTTCAAAAACATCGACCACCTCTCCATCGACCTGAACCAAGACCTGACTTATCGTGAGAGACCTCTCAAAATTCTCGAAGAAGATGTTCGTGTTACCCGAAGACGTGCGATCAAGTTTTACAAAGTCCAGTGGACTAACCACTCTGAAGAAGAAGCAACTTGGGAACGCGAAGATATCTTCGAAGTGAATTTCCAGACCTCTTAGTACCCAGGCCTAGCAAATCTCGGGACGAGATTTATTCTAAGGGGGGAAGGATTGTAACATCCCAAAATTATTAATCAATATTATATTCCAAAAATGAGAGCCAACAAAAACTTTTGTTAATTATTATGTGTTGTTGCAAATTGTTGCTTGTATGGTTTAATTCTTGTTGCTTGTGTTATTCCTTCTTGCTAGTGGTTTGTTGTTTGCTCTAAATAAAAGCAAGAAGAAAAGAAAAGAATTGAAATAGCAAATAAAGCAAGAAAAATAAAAGTGACATTTGTGTCCACAAATTCTCCAAGTGAGAATTTCAAATGGTTTCAAACAAAATTCAGTGGAGTGGGTTTATAAACACTCCCCATTTTGTTCCTACCACTTTCCCCTCTCAAATATTATTTTGAACTAGTTTTAAAATTCTAAAATCAAAACAAATTGAAATAAATTAAAATGCTTAATTAAAGCACTATAAAAGAAAATGTTTCAAAACATTTTATTATTTTATGCCAATTTTTATGGAGCTTCTGCACATTATGGGAAGGCCCCACAAATTTTGGCAAATTTTTATAAATTGATTTAGTGCCCAAAATAAATCAGGAAATGCTGCTGCATTTACAGAAGGGCTAAAACGTAATTAGAAGAAAGAAGAAGGAAAAGAGCAGAGCAAAGGAGCCAGGGAGGTTTTTGCAAAAGTGTCTTCGGCTACCTCTCCGTCGCCGTGTCGTCGCCGTACCGCGCGCGTCGCCGTTTCCCCGGGTCCCCCAGGCCCCCCTTGCTCGCAGCCGTCCACGGTCGTCGCCTCTGCGCCCTCTGCACGAACTCGAGCACCCCGTTGCCGTAATCGCCGCCCTGTCCCCTATTGCCGCCGCGGCAGCACTTGGACGGCGCCGATGAAATTCGTCCCACCCTCTGCACCTCGACGCGTGCCGCTCCGCCCAGACCTTCTAGAAGACACTAGAACCTCGCTCGTCACCGCGTTGCCCTGCCCATCGCCGTGCCTCGTCAGCCTCGGGAAAAAGATCTGCCGGTGCGCCGTGGACACTCCCGTGCACCTCGCCCATGAACGCCGGCATCCGCCGCTATATAACCACCCCCGACCCCCTCTGCTCACTCCACACCACCCCGTCCCCCTTTCCCTCGCTCCAATTTCACCGTGCTCTGCCCGGAGGGCAGACATTGCTGCGCCACGGCCGCTGTCAAGGTCGGACACGGCCGCCGCGCTGCTCTACCCTATTCTCCCCTCTTTGCCTCGTAGCATGGTGCCACAGCTTCACCACCCTCACCCGCCCCTTTTTCCCTCTGGATTGTGCACAGGCCCGTCGTCAGGAGATCGCCGGAGCTGCCGCCCGTGCCGTGGAAGTGCGGGAGGTCGCCGTCGAACCAGTCCGTCCCAGCTCGTGCCGCTGCTCCAGCAAGCTTCCCCACGACCCCCGCCGTCGAACGCGTCCACTCCACCGTCCCTAGGCCCCTCAGGTACCCTCTCTGGCCACGCTCGCCGTCGCCGGCGCGGCAACGCCGCCGGAATTAGGTCGTCGAGGATGAGTTTGAACATGGGCCGTTAGATCTTCGATCTACGGTAGCATACCGCTTCACTTAAGTGTATCGCTGGCAAGTGGACCCCACATGTCAGCGTTTTCAACTTTATCCAGTACGCGCAGAGTTTTGCTGAGCCACTGACGGGTAGACCCCACCCGTCAGGATTCTCAACATTATCCACAACAGTAGTTTTTCCTAATTCAAATTCTCTGAAATTTTCAGTACTGATGTCAACTTAAATTAAATATCTTGAGATTTAGGAATCCAAATAAATCAAACTCAACTGTTCTGAAAAGCTTATGAAATTGTTTAACCAACACAATTGGTCTCATGTCATTTAATTAAATAGTTAAAAAGTATTATTGAAAATGCCACAGAAGGTTTAAAATCTAAACTTGTTTGTTTCTGATACTCTGTTAGTCCAAATAATTCCAAACCAATTTTGCTAGCTTAGTACTGCCTTGTGTTAGCTCCCCTAATTTTGGTAGAATTAATTAAGCAGTATTAATTGTTGACTTTAAGATAAACCCTTCTGGACTAAAACAAACAAATATGTTTATTGGTTGATCCAAATGAGTTAGGACCAATTTTGTTAGCTCACATATAGCCATGTTTAGTTACCCCTAAAAGGGTTTAATTTTTGGAGCAATAGAATTTAAATGGTAGCTAAAACTTGATTATTAAGCTACTGGATTCAATCCAATGTGTAGGGAGTTTGGTAACTCCAAATGATCCAATTCAAATTGGGTTGTCTTCTACACATCAGTAGCTTTCCATAGAATTTTAGTTTGTATTTTTGTGACCAACAGAACTCAAGTTGTGGAATTAAACATGAATAACTAGTTTCTGCCATAATTTGGACTTAATTAAATAATGTTTAATTCAATTTTGAAAACCAAATTGTGTGGTTTGTGTGTGCAGTAGCTAATTGTGATGTTTATGATTGTTGTGTTGAGATGATTGCTTGTATAGCTTAGTGATTGTTTGCATTGTTTGTTTATTAATTAGACGAGAACGTTGTCGGATATATCGAGGAAGGAGAGTTTGCTGAAATTGAAGAACAAGAGCAAGATCACTTTGCCAAGCAAGGCAAGCTATTCTCTGAGCTTGCACTACCAACATATGCATCTACTTTCATAACATGTTTTACTCTCAAAGCAAGATTTATAAAACTCATTTCAAAAGTATATGGATATTATTTTGCCACCCTATGTAGTAGTTTATATAAACTTTAGGATGGGAAAACAATGTTGTTTATTCAAAACTCCTTTGAAATGTCTTGTGAGTTTATGGAATGCCGAGATGTCGGTGTTGTGTTGGAAAAGTGGAAAAGTGGTGATGTTTATGAAAAATGCACAGTGTGTCCTTGTACTTACGTCAACCATCCAATACCCTGTGCGACCACCTCCACCACATATGGGAAAAGGCGTAGTCATATAATTTGCTCATATTAGTATGGGACTCCTCAACAACGAGGATGACCTCGTTCCATGAGGGGATGGTCATGGCGACCTACCCCCTGACCTGGGTCCTGGCATCTGAGAATGGGGGATTGAAGGGTTCGCTCGCCGGGCAGAACTACGAGTCCTCACACTTAGGTTTCCCGACGGGGAATCTGGACTGGGTGTTGATGGAAAGGATGATAATTTCGTAGCGGTAGGATCCTATACTAGCATGAGCAAAGGACAGGCTATGGTCGGCGGCTTACTTCGCATACACCTGTATGGCGAGACGTGGCGGACACGATGAGCTGCCGGATGGATGTGGGATAAAAGCGTGCTACCTCTGCAGAGGGTTAAAACTATTCGAATAGCCGAGTCCTCGGATATGGACAGCTGGGAGACCCTACTTGACCATGTGCAAGTTTTTGGAAAAAGCTTTTAAGTTTAAAAGAAATTGAAATGGTGATGGGGTTACACATCTATACCAAATGAAGTGGTAGGAGTTGTGGGAATAAATGGACTATGGTGAGCCATGGTCATGAAAAGGAGGAGTTTTTGAGAAACAAAATGAAACGGTGACTTCTTTCCAAGATGGTTATAAAACTCTTCTTACCTTTTTCAATAAAGATATAGAGATGTTTTAAAACAAATAAGAGTGCATACTCATGTTGGGGTAGTTTGCGAGTACATTCAAATGTACTCATATTGGTTTCGTCCCTGGCTATTGTCCTAGCCAGACTACGAGGAGGAGCACTACGCCGAGCAGGAATATGGCGACTTCTACGCCAACTAAGGATCTCCACAAGTCAGCTGCCTGTCGGGTTGTCATCGTTAGAATATGATGTCTACTACGCCGTAGCTTCCGCTGATATATTTTGGTTTGGCCCATGAAGGCACCTATGTAAGAACTTGGTCTAAATGACCATTATGTAAGACTTTTATTCGGTACTGTAATGGATGTAAACTTTGGTATCCAATTCGGATTATGTGCAACGACAGACTGATCACGGGATCGTTGTGTTAAGCATAATCGGGTATTTCGGACAACTAGTCCGGGGTCCTCACAGGCAACGGAGCTCCGAGGGCCAAAGTGGGGGGTCCCACGTGGCCAGGTACTTGGGCCGCGTGGCCCACTCTGGGCCCTCGGGCCTCCGCTTGTTTGCTTACTTCGCTCCCACGCTTTATTCCTTCCAAAAAATGATGCTCGTAAATTTCCAGGTCATTTGGACGTCGTTTGGGTCCCCGAAACATTAAAATATAGAAATAGGGTTTTCTGCCTGCGCAGGGTTAATTCCATAAAAAATAGGAAACATGTCAAATATTCTCAAAATCATTATAAAACAGTGATATAACCCTTATATGATGCAAATATGACTGGAATATAAGTAAAAATAATGCAAAGTTCATGTATGCATTTTACATGCATCAACATCCCCAAGCTTAACCTATACTCGTCCTCGAGTATGAAGGTGATAAAACTAACATGGACTTTGCAATTTAATACTATCAATGGATATCAAAGATGATTACTATTGCTACATAGAGTCAAATGGTTCATTCTTAAAAGAAGTAGCAATATGCAAGATAGTTTATGAAGTGATATCAAGTATACAATGCAAGGATGTTCAATGATAATTCACAAGCATGCATAATAATAAGTAAGAACATCCTACAATGGTCATAGAGTATGGTGACAATCTGAATATAAAAGGTGGACACTTTGGAAAGATATATATATATGAGTAGAGGTAAGGCATGAATAAATTTCATCTAACTTCTGAACTTCTCTACTTAAGTCAATGATTGTAATATGGTAATCCTTGGTGTCAAGCTCTCATTCCCCTATCATAGCATCTTGAATGATTAAGTTTAAAGTGAAAGCAATATGAGTAGTGTGCTTGACAAAGTACAGGTTGAAAGTCCATGCCCCTTGAATACAAGTACCTACTCCATGTGTTACTCAACTTGGAAACAAAGCAAGTTCAAGTTAAATATCATTGTAAGTAATAATAGTATCATTAAGAGAGTCTACTAGGGTACCTCTTGTCCCAGGATATGGAACAAGCCCATATCAAAATGACAAGACAAACAAACATAATGAACAATCTCAACACCCTTTTTATTTAACATTGGATAGCTTTTTATTGTAAGGTGTATCACAGAAGGTTCACCATAGCATGTAAGTAAATTTCTACCATGAATGATGCATGGCTTAGATTAGCGGCCCAAGCGTCTCTCTAACCATTTATACAAACTCATTTAAACTCACTTCATTTCCTCATTTATTTCACCCATGGTAAGCATCCATAAACAAGAGTACATGATATCAACTAATGAGATGAAGTGCAATGTTGAAAGCTTGCCATGTGACAGCACATATGGGCTAACTCTCAACCAAAGACATTTGTCAAGTCCACAACATTATAATTTTAATCACAATGGGTCATGTTTATTTAATGCAATGAAAGTAAAGTGTGCATCAAGTTCGAGAGAGCTATATAACCAACTTTTCCCACAACAATTAACAACATAGGCATTTTCATTCAGAGGTATAGATAACACAAATATCATGATAAACATACTCGGAATAGCATAAAGCTAATAGGTAGATATGGTGGACTCACTGGAAAAACTTTGGTTGAAGGTGTTGGAAACAAGTTTTTGCTTGTTGGAATTTTTGGGCTAGGAAGAGGGAGAAAGTTGACCATCTAAATGCATGCATGAGTGTCCATAGAATTTACTAATCCATGTTAAAACAAGGTAGAATAACATTTAGCATCAAAACATGAATAAGAGATAGCTCTTGATAAAATATTTGCAAATTATTACTCATTAACAAGCTCATGAATCATGCAATTATATGTATCTTTTAAAATTAACTCTAACATCCCTTTTCCCAATCTTATAATAGCATCCAACATAATTCAACCCAAATTTCCAGTAGCTCTCTCACATATATAAATGATAGTGTGGTGGTCTCACAAAATAAAAATCTAACCTAAACAAACAAAAAGACGCTCCAAGTTTATGCGATAAAGTGTTTCGATCGAAAAACAGAAGTTAGACGTGCGCAAACCAAGAGTGTGTAGGTCCAGTGGGGTTGTCTTCACATCCCCAAGCTTATGGTCTTCACCATCCTTGGATAGCTCTTGGTGCATCTCCTCTAATCCCTGTGAAAAAACTTCAAAACACCGTTTCTCCCATTTCTTTTTCTGTGGGGCACATTAGTAGTGATAAACAAATAGATTTCTTGCTGCATATAATCCTTAGACAAAAATTCATATGAATGTCCAGAAAGTGTATAATGTTGTATGCCTACTCATAAACTCAATTGGATCATAAAGGTTCAAGTTAAAAGTTCTAAGCATGCATCAAACAAAATGGGACAGAATCTGTCCAGAAAAACAGCAGCAGCAAAACGTATTTTTCTACCCTACTTAACTTTGTCGGAAAATTCCAAAAACATTCATGCATACATAGGATGAAAAGTTCCTACTACAGTTTAAATATGAGCACATTCGGAGTTACAGAATAAGAATTAAAAATCATACCGTGCACAGATTCGTGCAGAAATAATATCTCCGAACGCTATAAGCAACTTTTTCACATTAAAATGAGTAAAACTTGGCACTTTATTAAAAATTCCAGAAACAAAACTAAACACTAAGTCTCATGTTACAGCAAGAGGACACAAAGAAAATCACAAATAAAAACAACCGGGTTGCCTCCCGTAAAGCGCTTTCTTTATAGCCATATAGCTAGGCTTCTTACTTGATGTTTATTGTGGACGAAGCTCATGAGCGAGCTTGAACGATGGTGTGTCCCTCTTCCTTGGGAAGTGTTCCATGCACTTCTTGTGTGGAAACTGAAACTTCACATTCCCTTCTTTTGAATCAATGATAGCACCTGTAGTACGAAGAAAAGGTCTTCCAAGAATAATTGGACTAGAGGTTTTATTCCCCATATCCATAATTATAAAATCAATAGGTACAAATGTCATATGTAACTCTACCAAAACATCACTTACTTTCCCTAAAGCATGTTTAATGGAATCATCAGCAAGTGCAAGTTCAATAGAGCATTTTTCAAGATTTTTCAATTCAAGTACTTCATATAGTTCTTTAGATAAAACAGAGACACTAGATCCTAGATCAAGTATAGCATGGTGTGTCTCTTTTCCAATGTTTACTAGGACTTTGGGAATCCATATATCCCCAAGCTTAGGTGGTATCATAGCCTCTTGGTTGTACCTAGCAATCTTTTCTTTCAAGACATGATTAGCAATATAAGAACCAAAACTAGCTTGGTTAACATTAATAGAAGGATCACTTGCAAATTTTTGTAAGATGGATATTAATTCATGCAAGCTACAATTTTCTAAGTCAAGCAATGGTTCCTTGACTTCACTAAGCATTTTAACTTCTTCAACTTTCTTTTCTAACTTAATCAACATAAGGGATTCATCATGTTCAATTTCGTTAACTTCTTCTTTTAATCCAACAAGTTGAGACATAAATGGCAACAAGTATTCAGGATAGTTCAATAATTCATCAAGAGTTTCCTCTAAGGTAAGAGGAACATTTTCAGCAATATTAATAAAATTTATTCCAACCACAGGTGGTGCTTGTGGTTTCCCAGAACCATGATTGCAAGTTTTTATGTGTTTTTTTAATTTTTTATGCAAAACTGAAAATAAATATGCAAGACAATGACAAAACAAAATAAATTGCTTTGAAGGTAAAGATGGATAAGATGATGCTCACGTAGGTGCAACCTCCCCAAGCTTAGGTGTTAGCACAAGTTGGTGATGAAGTTGACTTGGTGAGATATCCTTGGATAAACCCGACACTAGAAAACAGAGCTAGTGCAGGGGACCCTTGGATAAACCTTTCAGCAATGATTCCCCGGCAACGGCGCCAGAAAACAGTCTTGATGGCGTGTAGTTGACGGGAAAAATATTCTGCAGGAAGCTTCGTATCTTCCCCTACAACGGCGCCAGAATGCACTCTTGATGGCCCTTCACGTAGTTACCTGCGTGAAAAGAATATGGGTTAGGTTGAGACTCCAAGTGCAGAGTGTGTAGTAAGTGGAAGACGTGTTTTCCCCACGAGGGTGACTCGAGGGTTTAATATCGAACTCTCGGGGAATCAGTAGCGAAGATTTATCTTTCTTATCCTTCTTTTGGTTACCTACAAAACAAAGTACATGTTTTGGTCCTCAACCTCATCTAGTGGTTGTCAAGCACAAGGTGTGAGAATGATATCAAGATAATATGCAATGCAAACAAGAAATAAATATGCAATGGTGGTAAATAAATATGCAAGGATGGTGGTAGCAATGATAAATGATATTTTTGGGTTTTTTATTATGAATGCAAGATGTAAAAGTGTTTTTGTATTTTCGGATTTTTAAATGGCAGAAAATGGAAAAGTGGTAAAAGTTGTTGGAAAGGTGTTTCTTATGATTAAAAATGGACCGAGGTTCATGGTTTCACAAATGCACTCTCTCTTTAATAAAGTGGTAGACAATGGAACACTAGAGTTGACATATGAGATTGCAACACAACAGTTTAATGACACGTTATAATTATATGGGCATCACGTCCTAACATAGAGACCTTTTGGTTATTAGCCTCTCTTATACTCCACCAAGATGCGAACTAAATCATAACACCTCAGTAATTAAGATAGCTCAGAGTATAGCAATAAGTATCATGACATGAAGTTAAAATAAGAACATGCTAGATCTATTCATGGAGTCGTGGCAATGGTCACACCCACATCTCCGGTAGCATGGTATTTCTTTTTATCCCTAGTGAGGCAACAAAGTAAGGTAAAACACCCAAGTGGATCGCAGAACTTTCTCTCACGTTCACTGCACTAGCCACCCCCCCGTTACTCCAACTAATGCACACGTTCCCCCTCACACGCTCTCATAAACATGCTTGATCATGACAAGTAAATAAGAACGGGGTACATAATATGCATCTACTTTCATAACTGAAACAAAACCATTGCAATCTCAAACATATATTAACTCATAAAAAGATCCACCACAAAGGTATTACATAGATGACCGTAATCATGTTCAGCAGCTCATACGGTACTAATTAGTGAAGATCGAGAGAGAGAGAGAGATACATAAGTTACTTCCACAAACCCATAGTCCAGAGGTAGACTACTCCCTCTTCATCATGGAGACGGTGGAGATGTCATTGGAGAAGATGGAGACCACGCGGGCAGCGCCCCGCCGGAGTTTTCCCCCTCCAATCTGCAGCTCCAGGTCTCTGTTTCGGTGTTTCTGTGTTTCTGCGGTGCTCCTTCCAGAGAATGTCGGGGGACTATTTTTATAGGCGTTTTTAGGTCAAAACGGAGTCGGTGGAGGAAAGATCGACGGCAACGGAGCTCCGAGGGCCAAAGTGGGGGGTCCCACGTGGCCAGGTACTTGGGTCACGTGGGCCCACTCATCTGGGCCCTCGGGCCTCCGCTTGTTTGCTTACTTCGCTCCCACGCTTTGTTCCTTCCAAAAAATGATGCTCGTAAATTTCCAGGTCATTTGGACGTCGTTTGGGTCCCTGAAACATTAAAATATAGAAATAGGGTTTTCTGCCCGCGCAGGGTTAATTCCATAAAAAATAGCAAACATGTCAAATATTCCCAAAATCATTATAAAACAGTGATATAACCCTTATATGATGCAAATATGACTGGAATATAAGTAAAAATAATGCAAAGTTCATGTATGCATTTTACATGCATCAGGCGGTGGTGAACACGAGATAAATAGCAAATCCTACTAAGGAGAATCAACCGGTAACAAGCCCTGAGGGTAGCCCCCAATTCTCAAATCCCAAGTCAAACTTACTCTTAGTTGAAACCTTTTCTCTTCACCGGTAGGTCCACCGGTCCAATAGAATCCACAAGAGGTTCCTCAAAGGGGAAAGTGGAGCAAAGCTCAAAGTCAAATCATAATAGTCATACCCTAGATCTAAGCATAGAGGTACTATTTATAGTCTAGGTAGCAAAGGGTGTAGGTAGGTAGGTTACAAGGGCTTTCTGCCCGTGCTGGTTCCCGCAGGAGCGGTAGTACCGCTGTTGACACGACGGTAGTGCCGCTGGTGCGGGCCAGTGTTGACTCGCTCCACCCTGGCGGTAGTACCGGTGCGACCGTGGTAGTTCCGGTCATTGAGGCAGATGCCGTTTTATGCGGAAGAAGGAGCGGTAGTGTCGGCGCTGCGGGAGCCTTGGATTGGGCGGGGCGGTAGTACCGACGCTTCAGGGCGGTAGTACCGCTCATTAGGCCAGACGATGTTTTGGGCGGTAGTGGCGGCGGTAGTTCCGGCAGTGCGGGGACTTCAGTTGTCGCGTGTCGGAACGTGGACACCGGGGGTGCGAGCCACCCCCTGTTTTGTTTGGTAGGAGGGCGCGAGGTGCTCCGAAATCGGTTCCTGAGCTCAGACTCAAAACACACAAAGTTTTACTCAGGTTCAGGCCGCGTCGCCGCGTAACACCCTACGTCCAGCTTGTCTGGTTGGATTGTGGAGTTGGTGGATTACAGTGGGCTACCAGTGCGCTCCTAACTTGAGGACTTTAGGGTTTCACCTCGAGGATGTTCCCGAGGTGTCTCCCGCTCAGCCCCCAAGTACAAGTCTGGGTCTAGAGCTGCTCCTGGTAATGGTGGTTCTCCCCTTCTACGAGCGACCTGGGCCTCCTTTTATATGCCAAGGGGACACCACAAGTGGTCACGCTGGGGGCGTGCCACCGAGGTAGGGCACGCGTCGCGCCCTAGTCCAGGTGGAAGCCGCCGGCCTCCTTCGTGGCACCGTCCACGCCGCGCTGTCCTTCATGCCACGTGCTCCACTGTGGCGGAGGAGACGGCGTGCCAAGTCTTGTCCATGGCCCGGGCATCGCGCTGGTCGCAGAGCCTGCACGGACTGGACAGCGCGTCTGGTCTTGTCAATGTCTCGCCTGCGCCCGGCAGCAGGTGTGAGTAGTCTTGTCCGTGACGTAATCTGCATCTGCCTTCTCTGTGAAGCCATCCTTCCCGGGTGGGTCGGCAGGAATCTCGCGCCACGTGGGTGGTCCTGGCCTTCCCGGGTGACTGCTGCTTCCAGTGGGGACCGCCCGAGGGGAGCGGTTCCTGGCGCTCCGGGGGCTCCTTCACCGGGGTTGCCTCTACTCTTCGTTCCTTCTTCTCGTGACGTCGATGGCGCCGTTTCGGGGGCGTGCTACCAGGGTACGGGGGACCCCCTCTTCCCGTACATCGACATCAATTGAGCGGGCCGGTAGTATCGGCGTCTGAGCGGTAGTACCGCTCATGTGCGCAGAGCGTGAGTTAAGTGGTAGTAGTGGCGGTACTGCCGCCGGGGATGCTTCTGGCGCCTGGGCTGTTGAGGGGCGGTAGTACCGCCGTTGACTGGGCGGTAGTACCGCTGCCTGGGATGCCATCTCCTCTTCTTCTTCATCTTCTTGGCGTCTCTCTTGTCCATCTTCTAGGCTTCCTTGGGGATCATCGTGGGGGTGGTACCTGAGTATACATAGCACACTAGCTTGAGGTAGCAAACCATTCATGGAATCATCTAGATCAACAAGGGATATGAGTGCATTCATCTTGTCATGTAAGGCCTTGACTCTAGATCTTGTCATTGGTCCTTTTAGGTCACTTGTGGTATGTTGGGCTACATCACTTTTCTCCGCTTGCTTCCTGTTCGGTTACTTCTTACTCTCTAGTTCTTACTCGTTCTTAGAGTTAACTTGTCATATATGTAAATTCACCGTTGTTGCAAATCTGGAGAATTTATATTTTGTGTCAAGCCATAATCGAAAAGAATTAAAATTTGGAGTAGCACCTATTCACCCTCCCTCTAGGTGGCCATACGATCCTTTCATATGGTATCAGAGTCTCGGCTATTTATTCGGGCTTAACCGCCTAAGAGTATGGCCATTGACGAGCATGAAAATGAGATTTCCGAGCTCCCTATCGAGTCCACTTCGGTTTCCATAGAGGACTTCAATTCCATGAAGAGCTCTATTGAAACTAAAATGGAAAAGTTGCAAGAGATGATTTTGAAACTCATGGAGGCTAAGGATATCCCATCTCCTCCCACTCCTCTTTCTTCGGAGATTCCTAAGAAACCCGAGGGGGAAGAGGTCGATGGGAAGACAGGGGTTGATAAAGATAAAATTGACTCCCCAATTAAACCAGCTAATAGATCGGGAGAATATGGTAGGGTTCCTTTTCCATACTCTCCCGACCCACCTATCCCTCATCCTCCTATACACCTAAGGGGAAACCCACCTAAGCTAAATGCATCTTTGTTTACTAAATGGCAATCTTCTATGAGATCTTATGTGAACAGTGCTTCTATCGAGCTTTGGAGGATCATCGTAGAAGGATACCGAGCTGTGGATGAATCCAACAAGACAAGAAGAGAAATTGTTGATTGCCAACTGAATGCCACCGCTCTTGACATGATCCGAGAGGTAAATTCACCGTTGTTGCAAATCTAGAGAATTTACATTTTGTGTCAAGCCTTAATCGAAAAGAATTAAAATTTGGAGTAGCACCTATTCACCCTCCCTCTAGGTGGCCATACGATCCTTTCATGTGGTATCAGAGCCTCGGCTATTTATTCGGGCTTAACCGCCTAAGAGTATGGCCATTGACGAGCATGGAAATGAGATTTCCGAGCTCCCTATCGAGTCCACTTCGGTTTCCATAGAAGACTTCAATTCCATGAAGAGCTCTATGGAAACTAAAATGGAAAAGTTGCAAGAGATGATTTTGAAACTCATGGAGGCTAAGGATACCCCATCTCCTCCCACTCCTCTTTCTTCGGAGGTTCCTAAGAAACCCGAGGGGGAAGAGGTCGATGGGAAGACAGGGGTTGATAAAGATAAAATTGACTCCGCAATTAAACCAGCTAATGGATCGGGAGAATATGGTAGGGTTCCTTTTCCATACTCTCCCGACCCACCTATCCCTCATCCTCCTATACACCTAAGGGGAAACCCACCTAAGCTAAAAGCATCTTTGTTTACTAAATGGCAATCTTCTATGAGATCTTATGTGAACAGTGCTTCTATCGAGCTTTGGAGGATCATAAGAAGGATACCGAGCTGTGGATGAATCCAACAAGACAAGAAGAGAAATTGTTGATTGCCAACTGAATGCCACTGCTCTTGACTTGATCCGAGATTCTGTGGGAGATGATGATATGCCCCCACATTGAGCATTGCACCACTGCCAAAGAAGCTTGGGATAGTCTCACTGAGGTGTTCGTTGGAAATGATAGCATGAGAAGAAACCGATATGAGGAAATAAGCAACAAAGCTGAAGGATTCTTCATGCAAGATGGGGAAGACCATGAGCAAATGTATCGAAGACTTAAGGCTCTTGCTAATGCCTATAAAGATCTTGGTGGTACACATGTGAATGATGATTGGATCAAGAGGAAGTATGTGAATGCCCTCTTGCCTTTTGAACCCGTCGACTTGAAGAATTTGCAAGGAAGACAAACTATCATCATTTGACCTCAAATGAAGTCATGCAAAAAATGCAGTCTTACAAGCTTCAAGCCCAAATTGCTCAAGACTCTCGTGCCCGGGCCATTGGAATGCATCAAGGAGCTTCACTTGCTTTGAAGGATAAAGTGGTGGAACAAGATGAAGACCAAGAGTATGAAGAGGGAGCCTACTTGGATCCTGAAGAACTCAAGACTGCTATAGAGACTATGTGGCTCTAGCGGCAAGGACCTTTTGGAAGAACTCATCCAAAGCTAAAGCTCAAGTGGAGCAAAAGTTCAAATCAAGTGGTTACAAGGATGGCAACCCAAAAATGAAGACTTGCTTCAATTGCCAAATTAGATATTACTATGTTGCCGAGTGTCCGTATGAGAACCGTGAATAACATGGAGGAAGGCTTATTCCCAAGGACCTATCAAAGATGGCTCAAAAGAAGCCTTTTGTCAAGAAGACGTCATTCAACAAGAAGCAAGCAAGAATGGTGTTGGTGACACAAGAAGAATATCCTTCCGATGATTCCGAAAAAGAAGAAGAAACCACTCGTGAGGTGGCTGCTTTGGCTATCACCTCAACTTCATCACCTTCTCTCTTTGAATCCCCCAATGAGAACATCTCCATCAACACTGCTCGTTGCCTCATGGCTAAAGCTACCGAGGTATCATCTTCCACACCTAAGACTATGCATGAAATGGATGATATCCCTAGCCTTGAAATAAAGAAAGAACGTGTTGCTTTTGATACCTTTATGGCTAACTTGTAAGGCGAAGCAAAGAAGCACTTTGAGGCTCTCATGAGTCAACATGGTGAGGCTGATGAACTCCTTGAGGCCAAAGGTGAAATTGAGAGAGAAGACTCTATCACTATAGCATCCTTGAAAGCTTCTCTTGAAGAAGGGAGTGAATATAGGGTCTCTCTTGAGCAAAGACTTGAGTCTCTTGATGAGACAAATGATGAAATAATTGCTAAAATCATCAAGGAAAAAGATCATACCATTGCTAAATTTAAAGTTATTAAAAAGGAGAAAGCTGAATTTGTGGTTGCTAATGCTAGACTACATGGGGACATTGAGAAGCTTGACAAGGCTCACAAGGCCTTGGAAACTGAACTAATTTCAACCCTAGGTCTCATGAGCACCTACAAACTCAACTTTCTAAGTCTAACTCACCTAGTACCTCTACTCCCTCTTGTGATCATGCAAATGTTATTGAGGAAAATACTAGGTTGAAGGTTGAGCTTGCCAAGGCCACTTGTGCCAAGACCTTAATTACCAAAGGTAAAGAAAAGGTTGCTGCTCAAGTAATTGAGCAAAAGCAACACAAAGGGAAGGAGGGTCTTGGTTATGTTGCCAAGGCAAAGAAGAAGATGAACAACAACAAGGAGAACAAGGCCAAGCCCGCACAAGCCAAGACTCCCATTGCGAGTGGTAATGCCACTAGGGGCAATACTACTCGTAGTGACTTTGCGGGAAATGCTAACCCTCACTACATTTTATATGTTGATTATTATGGTGATGTTTATGCAAAATATGTTGGTCCTTATGATGGATATGTTGCTCGTGCTATTTGGGTCCCAAAGACCCTTGTTGCTAACCAAAGAGGACCTATAGCAAAATGGGTACCTAAAACAAAGCAATGATCTCTTGCAGGACTATGCTTCTAGTGGGTCGAAATGGGTGGTTGATAGTGGACGCACTTGTCATATGACTGGAAGCAAGGAGATCATGACAGAGTAGGGACCAAATACAAATCACCAACCGTCACTTATGGAGATAAATCAAAAGCTGGGGTAAAGGGGCTTGGCAAGGTGGTAGTTGTAAAGGATACCACCCTTGTAAATGTCATGCTTGTCGAGTCACTCGGTTACAATTTAATGTCAGTTCGTGCACTTAATAAGATGAACTTTGATGTCCATTTTACTATTGATATGGTGGTACTCTTGAGGAGCAAGACTCTAAAGGTCATGTTCGTTGGGTATGTTGAAAATGAGTTGTTTGTCGTGAACTTCTCGGGGTCAACCAACACTCAAGCAATGTGCCTATTCGGAAAGGCCGATGTGGGGTGGGGTTGTGGCATCGCCGCTTGTCCCATCACCGGCCTCCTCGCCCAGCCCAGCCTAGGCCGACAAGCCATCCGATGCGCCTGGCCTCCCCCTGCTCGAGGCTGGCCTCAACCCGGCCAGGCCGGCTCCCTCGACCGCCCGTGCACGAATTTGACCCGCGGGTCATGTAATCCGACCCTCCCCACCTACCCCTTCGTCCTAGACTATAAATAGAAGACTCATACTTCAGATCTAGGGTTTGCTCCTTTCCACCCCATGATGGTGTTGCCTCCTATGGAGATGAATCAAGGCCTCCCCTTGTGGAGATGAATCAAGGCCTCCCCTTGTGGATAAGATCCCTCTAGTGGATTCAAGGCTTCTTCTTGTAGTTGAGACTACTTGCTAATCTTTCCTCTTTGAGTGACTAGATTGGATCGGTTGGGTTGACCGGTAAGAGAAACAATCCTAAGAGTAAGGTTGCTTGGAGATTGAGAATCGGGGGCTGTCCTTGGGGACTTGTTACCGGTTGGTTTCATCTGTGTTGCTTTGCTATTTACCCAACTAGCAAGGTGGCCCTGGCAAATGCGAGGGCATGGTCTTTTTATAGTTGAATATATTCGTGCAACAATTTAATAGATACGAAAAAATGGAATTCTAAATCACATGATTTTATAGCTTAGAAGAATATTATGTTAGGTAAATTAACGCATTTGTGGGAAACATTTCGAATCATTCTAATTTGGCGAGTAGATATTTGAAATTTCTAAATTATCATCTCACATATTTTAGAATTTTGTCTATTTTAGGACGTCAGTAGTGCTATTTTCATATTATTAGTCTGTTCCTACTACGAGCCGCTTTTTGATCTAGATGTTCTACTTCCTCAGTAACATGTATTTATTGTGCCATGCATGTTACTCATGTAACAACGACTACACCGAGTTGGAGGAAACATATATAGTTACACGTAACATATTGAATTTTGAAAAGGTGACAGAGATAGAACGTAATTATAATATTTTAGACAGTCACCAAATTAAGCTATGCCCTCTCATTCTTATCTCATTTCACCACAAAACTCTTCCTAATCTGTTATTAATACTTTTTCTTCATAGTACCCAACACTTTAGTTCAATTGTTTGATTCACATGATTAAAAGGCACAAAATAGTAACAACAATTATGAAAAATAGCAACTGGTTGTGTGTTAGATGCATACCGTTGATCAAACATACTTGTAGTTCTATATTCTCGCTTGGGATTTCCAACTATTCATGTTTGGTCCCGTGGACACACGCAAATGAAAGTCATACCTCTAAGCTCTATAAAAAACTTTACCTTTCAATTCCATGGATTTATTGGACTTAGAGCCTATATGTGTAGATTTTGATTAACCGTATTGATTCTCCATTTCTATTAAAAATTTCACACAATTCTGCTTCGTAAAAAATCATGTTTTGCTGCTTCATCATGTTGGGATTGCCTATATGGTGCTTGACCATCGATCCAAACCACTACATTTATATGTAGTGTTACGACAACATACTCCCTCTCACTCTCCGGTGGCTTTCATATATTTTTTATGTCGCGCCAATGTTATTTCCACATTAAGTGATATCTATTTAGCAACTAAAACATCTTATTAAATACTTGATATGATTTGCCTTTGGCCACCTTTTTTGTTAAAACATTGTCCCTAGCTAAATTTTTTGGCAATCTTATTTTCTACGATCTCAACCATTTTCCTTTCTCTTTTGTGAACAATCATTCAACAAATATCATCACCACCTATTATTTCCTATCATGCTCGTGCTAAATTTTTGTATTTCCTTTGCCTTCTAAACCAAACGATTTAGTTTTACTTTTCCATACTAAGATACTCCGATAACACTTTATGTAACAAAAAAAAAATAGAAGGCTAGGTAAATCATCCACCGCTCCTATCCCCGCTAGCGCTCTATGGTTTGAGGCTAAATTAATAAGGCGCAATTCATAAGACTGTAAATCTCCAAAAACCTCAAAACACAGAGTATTATCAAAAAAAAATTTGATAATACTCTGTGTTTTGAGGTTTTTGGAGATTTACAGTCTGATGAATTGCGCCTTATCAAACATGATAACTTGTGCTCAAAATAATTAATTCTAAAAGATAAGAATACCTAGTCTTTTTTTACGTTGTTTGAGATTCTTTGGTTCACATTCACGGCCATGCACGCAAGCATGCATCCAGCTCATGGCATATGCATACATGCATCCGGGTCATTGCGTACCTGCTTGTTGGCCTTCACGCACTAGTGGAAACATCATCAACAATCCCGGGTCCAGAGGGCCTTTGGTCCCGGTTTTACAACCGGGATTAAAGGGTCGGGACTAGAGCGGGGGTGGCTTTTATCCCGGGTGTCCACGACCCGGGATAGATGGGCCTCCACGTGGGCGCGGCTGGGCGCGCAGGGCGGGGGAGCTTTAGTCCCGGTTCGTGACACGAACCGGGACCAAAGGGTTTCTGCTTTTTTTTCTGCTAATTTATTTTTTAGGGGTTTCGATTTTTTGTTTTCCAATTAATTTATTTTTTAATTTTTCTCTAATATTTTTAATTTTGTTTTTTTAATTTCCCAAATAGCCACACACATAATCTCTAATTACATATTAGACACTTAATCTCAGGTCAAAGTACTTACCCCGGTCAAACTTCCCGTTCGGTCACCCATCATTAAATTGCTCCAGCCCAAGCACGCTTAACTTTAGAGTTCCTTCCAAATTACCTGTCAAATGAGATGTTAGAACTTACTGATATTAGTATCCTATCAACCATATTAACCCCTGGGTCATGGTGTCACACTTTTTATTGTTTAAATTTTGAAAATTTATTTGAATAAATAACAATGATTATGTAATAATAATATTTGAATAAATAAGAATAAAATTTAATTTACTTTATTTTCTCCTTTTTACATTTAATATGGAATAATTCATATCTTTAAATCCGTAAATCAAAATTTAACAAATAAAATATCTAAATCGATTAGAAAAATGAGAGGAATCCGAATATGATATCCATATCATCTTTTTCATCATGTATATGACTTTTTGCAACATATTTTTGGTACTTGCTTAATAAAAAAGTCATTTTATACATGTTTATAGATGATTGACTTTTGTGTGAAGAAGTTTTTTGAAAACTTTGTCAAAACTCATGTTTATCATTTTTCCTATCAACTAGTACACATAAAAGGACTCCATGCCAAAGGATTTCATTTTTTGAGTATTGTTTCACTTTCTTTTATTTTGTTGAAAAACGGTCAAAATGCCCGTCGTGCCTATTCATCCAAAGAGGTTGCATTTCTCAAAACTATCGATGGTTCTGTGATATAACCACTACTGGTGTATCTTAAAATGTTTTTTGTAAAATTTTCAGAGCAAAACTATCACACACTTGTAGTTCAAAATTGAATTACTTTCGGAAAATAGGCATAAAGTCATTTAAATAGGCGAAATGAGGTAGAAACCGAGAAAATTCGTAATATTGCTGGATTATCGATAAAATATGGCCTACTTTGTGTGATAATTGGATGGGTGTCATTTTGCATCATATTTGTTGTACTTGCTTCACAAAAAATGCCATTTTTGACAATTAAAAAATGAAAAATGATATTTATAAACATAATTTGAAAAAACTCATTTCTGCAACATTGTTTGTCACAACAAGACACACCTAAGTCTCAAATATGGGCACATTATCCCAAACTATGGCACGAGGATGATCATATCTAGGTCATTTGACTCGAAACTTATACATGTCTATAGGCGATTGACCTTTTTGTGAAGAAGTTTTTTGAAAACTTTGTGAAAACTCATGTTTATCATTTTTCCTAGCAACTAGTACACATAAAAGGATTCCATGCCAAAGGATTTCATTTTTTGAGTATTTTTTCACTTTCTTTTATTTTGTTGAAAAAACGGTCAAAATGCCCGTCGTGCCTATTCATCCAAAGAGGTTGCATTTCTCAATCTATCGATGGTTCTGTGATATAACCACTACTGGTGTATCTTAAAATGATTTTTGTAAAAATTTCAGAGCAAACTATCACACACTTGTAGTTCAAAATTGAATTACTTTCGAAAAATAGGCATAAAGTCATTTAAATAGGCGAAATGAGGTAGAAACCGAGAAAATTCCTAATATTGCTGGATTATCGATAAAATATGGCCTACTTTGTGTGATAATTGGATGGGTGTCATTTTGCATCATATTTGTTGTACTTGCTTCACAAAAAATGCCATTTTTGACAATTAAAAAATGAAAAATGATATTTATAAACATAATTTGAAAAAACTCATTTCTGCAACATAGTTTGTCACAACAAGACACACCTAAGTCTCAAATATGGTCACATTATCACAAACTATGGCACGAGGATGATCATATCTAGGTCATTTGACTCGAAACTTATACATATCTATAGGCGATTGACCTTTTTGTGAAGAAGTTTTTTGAAAACTTTGTCAAAACTCAGGTTTATCATTATTCCTAGCAACTAGTACACATAAAAGGACTCTATGCCAAAAGATTTCATTTTTTGAGTATTTTTTCACTTTCTTTTATTTTGTTGAAAAAACGGTCAAAATGCCCGTCGTGCCTATTCATCCAAAGAGGTTGTATTTCTCAAAACTATCGATATTTCTGTGATATAACCACTACTGGTGTATCTTAAAATGATTTTTGTAAAATTTTCAGAGCAAACTATCACACACTTGTAGTTCAAAATTGAATTACTTTCGGAAAATAGGCATAAAGTCATTTAAATAGGCGAAATGAGGTAGAAACCGAGAAAATTCCTAATATTGCTGGATTATCGATAAAATATGGCCTACTTTGTGTGATAATTGGATGGGTATCATTTTGCATCATATTTGTTGTACTTGCTTCACAAAAAATGCCATTTTTGACAATTAAAAAATGAAAAATGATATTTATAAACATAATTTGAAAAAACTCATTTCTGCAACATTGTTTGTCACAACAAGACACACCTAAGTCTCAAATATTGTCACATTATCACAAACTATGGCACGAGGATGATTATATCTAGGTCATTTGACTCGAAACTTATACATGTCTATAGGCGATTGACCTTTTTGTGAAGAAGTTTTTTGAAAACTTTGTCAAAACTCAGGTTTATCATTATTCCTAGCAACTAGTACACATAAAAGGACTCCATGCCAAAAGATTTCATTTTTTGAGTATTTTTTCACTTTCTTTTATTTTGTTGAAAAAACGGTCAAAATGCCCGTCGTGCCTATTCATCCAAAGAGGTTGCATTTCTCAAAACTATCGATATTTCTGTGATATAACCACTACTGGTGTATCTTAAAATGATTTTTGTAAAATTTTCAGAGCAAACTATCACACACTTGTAGTTCAAAATTGAATTACTTTCGGAAAATAGGCATAAAGTCATTTAAATAGGCGAAATGAGGTAGAAACCGAGAAAATTCCTAATATTGCTGGATTATCGATAAAATATGGCCTACTTTGTGTGATAATTGGATGGGTATCATTTTGCATCATATTTGTTGTACTTGCTTCACAAAAAATGCCATTTTTGACAATTAAAAAATGAAAAATGATATTTATAAACATAATTTGAAAAAACTCATTTCTGCAACATTGTTTGTCACAACAAGACACACCTAAGTCTCAAATATTGTCACATTATCACAAACTATGGCACGAGGATGATTATATCTAGGTCATTTGACTCGAAACTTATACATGTCTATAGGCGATTGACCTTTTTGTGAAGAAGTTTTTTGAAAACTTTGTCAAAACTCAGGTTTATCATTATTCCTAGCAACTAGTACACATAAAAGGACTCCATGCCAAAAGATTTCATTTTTTGAGTATTTTTTCACTTTCTTTTATTTTGTTGAAAAAACGGTCAAAATGCCCGTCGTGCCTATTCATCCAAAGAGGTTGCATTTCTCAAAACTATCGATATTTCTGTGATATAACCACTACTGGTGTATCTTAAAATGATTTTTGTAAAATTTTCAGAGCAAACTATCACACACTTGTAGTTCAAAATTGAATTACTTTCGGAAAATAGGCATAAAGTCATTTAAATAGGCGAAATGAGGTAGAAACCGAGAAAATTCCTAATATTGCTGAATTATCGATAAAATATGGCCTACTTTGTGTGATAATTGGATGGGTGTCATTTTGCATCATATTTGTTGTACTTCCTTCACAAAAAATGCCATTTTTGACAATAAAAAATGAAAAATGATATTTATAAACATAATTTGAAAAAACTCATTTCTGCAACATTTTTTGTCACAACAAGACACACCTAAGTCTCAAATATGGGCACATTATCACAAACTATGGCACGAGGATGATCATATCTAGGTCATTTGACTCGAAACTTATACATGTCTATAGGCGATTGACCTTTTTGTGAAGAAGTTTTTTGAAAACTTTGTCAAAACTCAGGTTTATCATTATTCCTAGCAACTAGTACACATAAAAGGACTCCATGCCAAAAGATTTCATTTTTTGAGTATTTTTTCACTTTCTTTTATTTTGTTGAAAAAACGATCAAAATGCCCGTCGTGCCTATTCATCCAAAGAGGTTGCATTTCTCAAAACTATCGATGTTTTTGTGATATAACCACTACTGGTGTATCTTAAAATGATTTTTGTAAAATTTTCAGAGCAAACTATCACACACTTGTAGTTCAAAATTAAATTACTTTCGGAAAATAGGCATAAAGTCATTTAAATAGGCGAAATGAGGTAGAAACCGAGAAAATTCCTAATATTGCTGGATTATCGATAAAATATGGCCTACTTTGTGTGATAATTGGATGGGTGTCATTTTGCATCATATTTGTTGTACTTGCTTCACAAAAAATGCCATTTTTGACAATTAAAAAATGAAAAATAATATTTATAAACATAATTTGAAAAAACTCATTTCTGCAACATTGTTTGTCACAACAAGACACACCTAAGTCTCAAATATGGGCACATTATCACAAACTATGGCACGAGGATGATCATATCTAGGTCATTTGACTCGAAACTTATACATGTCTATAGGCGATTGACCTTTTTGTGAAAAAGTTTTTTGAAAACTTTGTCAAAACTCATGTTTAACATTTTTCCTAGCAACTAGTACACATAAAAGGACTCCATGCCAAAAGATTTCATTTTTTGAGTATTTTTTTACTTTCTTTTATTTTGTTGAAAAAACTGTCAAAATGCCCGTCGTGCCTATTCATCCAAAGAGGTTGCATTTCTCAAAACTATCGATGTTTCTGTGATATAACCACTACTGGTGTATCTTAAAATGATTTTTGTAAAATTTTCAGAGCAAACTATCACACACTTGTAGTTCAAAATTAAATTACTTTCGGAAAATAGGCATAAAGTCATTTAAATAGGCGAAATGAGGTAGAAACCGAGAAAATTCCTAATATGTGGACCCTTTGATCCCGGTTCGTGTCACGAACCGGGACCAAAGGTCCCCTGCCAAAGGGGCCCAGCGCTGAAAAGCATGTGCGCGCATGTGAGGACCCTTTGATCCCGGTTCGTGTCACGAACCGGGACCAAAGGTCCCCCCGACCCGGGAGCAATGCCCACGGGCGCCCCGCCCTACCGACCCGGGATCAATGGTGCATCTATCCCGGGTTGTAATTTGGCCGGGATAGATGCTCCAAACGGATGGCCCCTTTTCTACTAGTGACGGTAGACCTAGTCTTTTTTTACGTTGTTTGAGATTCTTTGGTTCACATTCAAGACCATGCACGCAAGCATGCATCCTGCTCATGGCATATGCATACATGCATCCGGGTTATTGCGTACCTGCTTGTTGGCCTTCACGGTAGATGGAAGTGCATGGCTAGTTTCTGATTCTTGTCCCTATCTCACCCAGAGCTGTTAAAGGCAGCCTAGTACTGGCCACAGAGGAGAAAATACGATTCACGATGGCGGCTCGTCTTTGCCAACAAAATTGATCGATCTAGTCTTCTCGCCTTTCTCAAATCACCACGGCGTTGCGAGAAAATCGACCGACCTAGTACTCCTGCGCGTGAGACGGTAGATCGATGTCAGAGGAAAATTAGACAGGTTAAGATGTTATTATTTTCATGGCTGGAAAACATATGACAATTAATTTCACACGCACCATGTGCACATATACGTGTGTACTCAATAATCACCACGTTCTACTTAGGGTATGTAGTATTCTTTTTGTTAAACGGACACATCTTAGTCCGTATCTTTTTCGTAAATCCCATATAGATTTTCCTATTTATATCACGTATATAGAAATTTCTAAATTTGCTAAAGTAAGTTACATTAATGGCAAAAAAATTGAGGATTCGGATCATGCAAATACCACAAAGCGCACGAAGTAGTAGATCGATCGGCTGCTGATTATGATGATGTCACTCATGACGTCATCGCATGCAGTGCGTAATCCAATTGGTTAACCTGGCCGTATCGCATGCTGTTTAAACGCATGTACTAATCCTAGTAGGAAACGGTTTCTTTTAATATATTCTCGTGAGAAGTCTGGCTACGTGAAGAATTTTGGCCACGTAGAAGCTTCCTTTTCAATTTACGTGACATCTTCTCATATGTAGACATTTTTGGTTGAATGTAACGCTCTTTTCATTTAATCTTAACCGTTAAAATTGAGATCAACAAAGTATATATTTTTAGCCTATGTGGATTAACGTGGTGTCTTTATTTTAAACACAGTATTTTGCTTTCAGTATATAATAGAATAGAACTAGCGGGGTGGCCCGTGCATTTGCGCGGCTAGACTATCTATTTGATGTTTTATGTTCCTATCACATTCTAAAATTTAGAGAAAGATTATCGGATGGCTAAAACGTTAATACTTTAAGAACCGTTAAGTATTTTCAAACAATTCATGTATATTACTGTAGCTTAGATTTTTTCTTCAATTTTTATTCTCAAGTTCATGTATATTATCGTAACTTATTTTTTTACTTAGTTTGACATTTATAATATCGTTGGGTCGAACAAAATATTATGCCGATTACTTTTTTGTATCTCATTCCTCTTTGCTTTAGATTTCTCATCTTTACATTTGACAATTCAGAATTGAATTTTATTGGAGTTAAAATTATAAATTTTATGTTTTTAGTGATTAGATGCTATTTTCCTATATCCATATTTTATCTTTTTTACTTTTTGAAAATACATGTATTTACCCAGATTATTTAGCTGAGCTTTTTTTTTTCATTTTTCCACGCATATTTATTGTATTTATCTGACCATTATTTTCCTCACTATCTATTTGAGGACACGGTCAGTGATTGTCAATGACGGTTCAATCTCTACATTTCTATACCTAATAATAAAAGCATTAAGTTTTCTTGTGGTACGTTATTTGTTTTGCCGATTTTACCCTCCTACCAAACCACATATTTACCCAACACTGCCACCCATAAGTCATACCGTTTCGAATTTGTTTTTTCTCCCTATCCACTCCTACCTCGCTACCACGACATAGGCGAGGCCATCTTCTCGCTCGCTACCCCCAAAAATTCCCCTCCTCCCCGCGGCCCCAGCCGGCGGCACTGTTGCGAGATTGGAGCCTATCGCCGGCGTGGGCCGTTTTGTGCATGCATGAATGTACTCCTTCCTGGCAGGAGCCGGCGCGCGAGCGGAGGACAACCTGGGCACTGGGCAGTATGCGTCTGTTGATGGGCGGCGCCGACGAAGGGGCCCGGGCGAGGACACACACGAGGCGCGCGCGGCGGTGGGAGGCAAGGAGGACGGCGAGCGCGTGTTCGGCTGCGTAGCGAACCTCGCGCCGGCGACGGGTATGTGATGCCGCCGTCCCCGGCCTGCAGGAGTTCGTTACTTGGAAGGCGCTCGTGCGTCGTCTCCGTGCTAGCTGTCTCCGGCTCGCGGTCCCGCATGCGGTCCCTCGCGGGAGAGCAACGAGGGGAGCGACCGGAGCTCGTCGCCCCTTCCAAACTCGGTAGCAGGAGAGCAGCGAGGGGAGCGGTCGGAGCTCGCCCTGACCAAATCCGGCAGTAGGAGCGACCTTCCGTCCAGACGCGCGGCCACCACCGACAACAGCCTGTCGATTTCTCTCTGCCTCACAAGTCCGCCACCGCAGCGCCGTCGCCATCCTACATGTCCGCTCCTTCCCCGGATGCTCTTATCCTCTCCCCTACGCTAAAGTGTCGTTGCATCCAGGCGGGGATGCTTGGAACCACGGATCCAGCGGCTATGTCTTATGTCTGGACACATTGAAGCTGGCGGCGGACGACTGCGAGGGATGCCTGTGTCTCGATCTGGCCCATCCGGTCCCAGGTTTGGTCATCTTCTACCTTGCTAACTCGCACTACTACTACTTGCTAATGAACGTCTGGAATTAGTGCATGCATAGTTGGGATGGTTCATTTCCTGATTGGTGTGTTTAGATTGATTATCCAATGTGCGAGACTGAGAGAGACAGACATTGAGAGACGACAAAGCCAGATCGGGTTCTACTGCACCAAAGATTGTCAATTCTTTTTATTATGGACATTGAGAAATGCTAGATGCTGCATCAGGTTGTAACCTTCAGAGGACAACAACAAAAATAATCGGCTGGTCTTCAGGACTTTAATAATGCCCTTAGATTATGTTCTTAGCTATAAAAATTAATTGGGTTCCATTTGTCTGCACCCTTGCAGGTTCTACTAAGCGGTGGACTGAGAGAGATTAAGAGGGTTTCACATATTGGTAGGGATTGGGAGATTAAGTGGGTTACATTTGTCTGCTATGGTTGCGTCAGAGATTGAGCCATCGAGGCTTCCTAGCAGCTCGTGTGTTAGAGACAGAGAGCAGAGACAAAATGAGAGATTGAGAGTGGCATGGACATATCCGAGTGAGTGTACCGTTGTGCTGATGTTATTTTTATGATCTTGCAGAACAGATGAATGGGTTAGAGTTCAATTATCAATATCGTAAACATACAAACTACAACATTCTAACACTACGAGCAATACTGGCTAGAGTCCGCCGCCAGGTAGAGTCTACTGCCATCCCGCCATTTTGTCGACTCCGTGATGTTCGTCGGCGCCACGACTCGCCGGAGTCTACCACCGTCAGTCGTGAGGCTAACACCATATTTGTGCTGAATTCAGTCGTGAGGCTAACACCGTATTTGTGCTGAATTCGCCAGAACCTCACCGATTCGATGTGAGTCGCCGCTTTCTAGGTGTTCTGTCGACCTCGTTGGAATTGGCTGCCTCACTAGCTAGAGTCTGCCACCATTTTGCCGTTTTGCCGACTCTGCCAGAATTCTCCATCCAACTCGAGACCGCTGCCGTTGAAATAGAAGATGCTTGAGTGCTAAAACTAACATCACATGTTACATTATTTTAAAACGGTTGCAACGCACGGGCACTTGTTCTAGTCTTCTGAAAAGCATGGAAGAGAAATCCCCTTTCCTTTCTCTACTTCCTGGACATGCTGTTGGAGGCGATTCTTGACCAAGTCGTGGATGCGCGCTGGAGCTCCGGGTATGGCGTTGCCCGCTTGCGAGACTGCATCTCGCCATCCTTGATTTGCAGTGCGGTGACCGGCAAGGTCAGTGCGGACTGCACTTTGCGCGACCCGTGTGGACCTGGACATGGTCGACGATGACGAAGGCGACAGCTACGGCTCGCATTCAACATTCAAGGTGAGTGCCTCACTGCTCCGGTCCCCCCATTCACGGCCGCTTCCCAATTTATATTTTTTCCCCAAATTTTAGCTACAACTCGTGTGTTGTTTATCTTGTAGCTGAAGCAGCCACGGGTAAATCCATCATCCTATCTCCCTCCCAAATCTTAATTTATCGAAGCTGCAGACTTCATGTATATTTAGTTCTTTGTCAGATACTAGCCATGTAGACATTTAGAGGATGAGATTATCTTAGAAAGGCTAGCCATCAATCAGTCTTCAGGAGTTTTGCGACCATCCTAAGAATACCAGAACAGCTAGTAGGTGACATCAATATCAGATTTTAGAACAAACATATGCAAGAGGTCATTTGGGTCGATCAAATTGTCCATGGCTAATCCCGTTAATCTGGTACAGATTACAATTGTTGACCATTTTCTGCACCCTTTACAGACATAATTTTGTGTGTGCAAATTAGCCAGATCTGATGTTTTGTTCAGCCTGCTGACTTTGGTGGGCATCCCCTTATATTTGAAATGCATAATAGAAGCTAACATTATCGTAGGGAAGAAAATAGTAACTAAGTTGCAATCATGTATCCTATATGACCCTGATAATTTTCTTATGGCTTGTTTGCCAAAGGCGGGTATAACATCATGCTGATTTGATTACCTCCTGGCTTAGCTCAAGCACCAGTAAACTTAACCTTGTTCAGTAGCACATTTTTTCCCAACTATTCCAGACAATAACGGAATAGAGCAAGGTGTGCGTGCTGGAGTTAAAACCTGGCAGAAAAGTGTGCACACGAAGTCTTCCTTGTCAGCACCTATCTTCTTTTCTTTCAAAGTATTTTAGACTGGTTACCAACATAATATTTGGAGATCTAGCTGTCGATGGAGATAATAGTACATTGAAGTTTCTGCGACTGTTCTATGTATAGAAGAGCATTGACCAAGGACACCGATGCAATGTTGATCTTTCAAATTAATTGATTAAATTTGGTAAGAACAAATGTTAGACTGTGCATATAAATAAATCATAAATGAAAGCAGAAACATCAAATTGGATTTCCATGCTGCATATCTTTGGATCTAACGTACATCATAGTAATGTATATGGAATAGTTAGAGGAAAGTGCTTTGAACATCTTGTCCATTCTAATAAGAAACTACTATGGCTTATTTTAGACAGATAAACTGCTAATTTGAAAAAATGTAGACAATTGCTTTCTCTCTTTGGTCATGTGACCTTGCATTTTACATCATGTGTCCTGTTTTGAGTCCGTTAGCCTTTCAGCCAAGCTTCATGTCATCCTTCTAGCTGCAGCAAAAGAAGGCAGTGCCTTTTCAACTGTTTTGGATTTACCTTTTTCATTTCCTTCATTTTCTGAGTCATGAGATGCTGCAATAGATCTTTGTCTCCTCTTTTTGTCATTCACACTGAATGATAACTTTCTATCTTGATGCTCTTTTTGATTTACTGTACTCCCGTTGCTTTTATCTCCTCTCTTTTCTTTCACATGGACCATCTCAATGTGTTTTTGGTTGGTTGGAATTGGTTGTTCAGTACCTGCAAAATTACAATTACAACGATTAAGTAAGAGACATGTTGTTAAAAAAGTTCATATTGTGAAGTATTCAATCACCTTTTGAACTGGCTCGTTCAATTTGTTCGTTTCCTATTTTAACATGTTGTCCACTTCATCATCCATCAAATCCTGTTCCACAAAATCATGAAGATTCTTAAAAAATACTCTACAAAATAATGCAATATGTTATTTTAAAGGATCAAGTATACTATTTGCTCTTCTGGTTTATCACCCAACTACCGTATCTCAAGCTTATCAGGCACAAATATTTTTTTACCACATAATTTTGCATACCTAGAGTGATTGATTTTGATTGTTTTCTCGAATCAAAAGATAAGTCTTCGTCCACATAATTGTTGTATAACCTTTGGATCTTCTTGGGATTTTCCATCTACATCGTCCACCTAGAATGAGACTGATGTATTTAGCATTCTTTTTGGTCTCTTCACTAATCTTGAGCCGAATGTGTGTAATGAAAATATGATAGTAAACACTGATGTTCAAATTGGTAGAATATTCTTACCGTGGTGTTACACTTTATTGATATATGTTGCAATAATAGCTATCCGAATTTTATGTAGCAATTGTATTGCATTTATCACATGACATGTACTACCATTGAATATTTTCTTCCAACCGATCAATTGTAGCGATTGTTGTGAACACAAAGCCCTAAAAGTTCATTTTGAAATGTTAGCTCTTCCAAGAATATGATGTTTACAGACAAAAATATGTAATTACGTTTGTAGGTCTTGGAGATTTGGACGGTAACATAGCTTAGAAGATTTCGGATGCATTACCTGTATCTATCTATCTCCATTTTATTGGTAAAGGTTCTTCTGTCGAAGACTACAAAAAGGGAAAACTATTTAAATTAGTAAATCAAGATATGGTATGGTTTCTTATTAGACAATTTCATACCTGTCAAGAAGTTCCCAAGTCATTGGTATATATAGATAGCAAAATAACAGAATGTATTGTAACATTGTTTGACCCACCATAGAATTTTTGCACCATTGTTGAGGTAACAGTAATGACGGTTCGATTCACAATTACATCCTCACTTAAATGATGAGCTAATCTGCCTCATAATGTTAATCTGATTTTAGTACCCCTAAAGATTTCATTGAAAAGTATAAATAGAAATAATATGGTAAAGGGAAGAAAACAATCTTTACCTCTTTTTTATTGATTCCATCGTCTTAATATGGGTAAGTGATACAATGACATCTGCAAATTGAAGATTTCATTTGTAATAAAAAAGAAGAACATATGACTGACATACCCGAGTATTTTTTGTCCTTTTGTTTCCGTTCTGTAAGGCATTTTTGGTAGCAAACTCAAAGTAGTAATCTGAAAAATTATCCAATGTTCACCTCCTTTACTATTGTACTGTATGAAACAGTAATTTTATATGGATCGCTGACTGGGCGATATTTGTAGATTCTACAGCTTAAAAGAGAAGAGAGATATATACAAAACTTTCATTTATTTTTTATCTATCTCTGTTTGTCAAATATTTTTCCATTTAGTAGCCTGTATTCTGTACGGTGTAAACAGGTAAAGTTGGATTGGTTGTTTCCATCTTCAACGAAGCATATTTCATTGTTATATCAACCCTACTATTGACCACTCCAAAATAAATACATTGCCTCGTAGCTGAAACTATATATGCTAAAATCATTTTGAACTCTTGCATTTGTACCTTGTACTCGACCGTGGAATCTTATAGTGGCCTGGTGAATTTCTCACATTAGTAAACCGGTTAACATCTCTCTAATTATAACTCTCAGCGTGGTCAGGTGTTCGCTAGATGGTGGGAAGGATGCTGTATTTTCACTGGACAGCTTGGGTAGTATCACGCCTTAGATAGGATATGTGAGTTCTAAAACTCAATACATCGATTACAAAAGTGCTAAAAAAAAATGACAACTTATGTCCGTCTTGTATATATAGCTATAACAAATCTACGCTTCAAAGTTGACCTGAACATAGAAAACGAAAAAAGACAAATATATTTTTGAATAGTCGAAATTGACCCAAAACTGACAGTATTCACATTCGATTTTTTTTATATCTCTGATTCTCGATCGAATTTTGAGCTGAATATTTTTCACGGTTCTGGATATATATATCATGTGTTTTTTTTTCTGCAGGGATAGCCCTTATATATATATATATATATATATATATATATATATATATATATATATATGGGAAAATGAACTTGTAGAATAACTATTCTACAACCCTTTCTGAACTTCGCTCGTCACGTAAGTGAACTTCGCTCGTCACAGAGGTGAACTTCACAGAAATTTCACAGATGAACTTCTCAGTTGACATAATTTTTTCTGAACCGCGCTCGTCACATAAGTGAACTTCACAAAAATTTCGCAAATGAACTTCATGGCTGAGCATCATTTTTCTGAACCTCGCTCGTCTCATAAGTGAACTTCACAAAAATTTCGCAAATGAACTGTCGCAACAGTGGAACATGGGGTTCCCCTAGTACTGCCAAAGTGGGTCCACCCCATGTGGGCCCAAGTTGAAGATGGACAAGACCAAGACTCAAGTCAAGCTGGCGGGTTCACCGTCAAGACACGCAAGGCCTGCATCGACTAAGGGCTCCGGTCCTGGGGACCTTCCGGGTCCCCGAATCAAGCAAGAAGGCCAGGAAGGACCCGAGAGCCCGAGTTCCCGGCAGGAGGCCAGGCTCCCTCCGGGTACCTCCTACGTCCTGTGGATAAGCACTCCACCTCACCACGGAAGACTTGGGAAGCAAGGCGAAGGCAGCGCGGGGGGAAGCACGCCCGTGGTGGTGTCAGCTCCTGTCCACCCCAAGGCGGACGCTCCCACCTAACCCAAGGAGACGCTAGGCTGAGGAGAGGCCACGTCTCCCCCTAAACTAGATGAGGAGGGTCCTTCACCCCGAAGGTCCCTCACGCCCCTCACGTGACCCTGTGGCAACCCCTTAGCCTATAAAAGGAGGACCAAGGCACGGAGGAGGGGAGGTCGAACCAAGGACGAAGACAAGCTAGAACCAGAGCAAGACTAGACTAGGGCTGCGAAGGTAGAGAGGAAGGTGATCTCCTCCGGGTCAGGATCTGTCCTTCTTCTACCTCCAGCCAAAACCCTTCCGGGTACCCTGTCCGGGAGGTTCCATTGTAAGCCACACTATGAAGAACTCATCAATCCAGACATGCAGGAGTAGGGCTTTTAGCCTCCGGGCGGCCTGAACCTGGGTAGCTCCTTGTGTCCCTTTGGTTGCATGCTTTGATCGTGGAGAGGAGAGCTTGATCTAGACTCCGCCCAAGAAGACGATTCTCAGCCTCCTTCGCGCCCCGTGCCGAACCTAAAAGGGGGTATCCTATACTCCCGGTGTCCGTGCAACGAGACACGACATCTGGCGCGCCAGGTAGGGGGCGCAAGTGCTGGATTCATCTTCATCAAGTTCATCGGCAAGTTCTTCGTCAAGCATGCCTCCAAGGAAGAAGGGAGATCCTGCGGCGTCCAAGCCGGTCTCTCCCTCACGCACCCAAGCTTCAGCTGAACGTCGTGCTGCTGGCGCACGGCGGAGCGCCTCTCCGTCCCCGCCTCCCATGGAGAGGGTGGCGCCGGACGAAGTGGACGGTCGCGACAAGGACAACGGCCCTGGCGGAGCGGCGGCTCCAAAGGGCGCCACCATGCCTCCTCCTCGCTCAGGGGAGAAGAGCGTCTGCAACGGCACCGGCAAGGAGCCCACCGCTGGAGGAGGGAACCACGGCGTTCGCCCCAGCGGGGATCCACGAGCATCCAAGAGCAAGACCTCCGCGCACTCGCCTTCGGACGTGCAAGCTCGCCATGATGCTCTAGTCGCTGCCAAGGCCTGATGCAGTTCCCTCCAAGCAGCGGCGACCCCAAGGTCTACCAAGAATGGAGGACTCGCGTCGAGAGGCTCCTCGACTTCGCCGATGGTGGTCCGTGGGTCGAACCCACTCAAGCTCCCACCGTCGACAACCCCGGAGCAGCACAAGACAAAACACGTGATCCGCGAGGCCAGCCTCGTGGTGAACGTCAAGCCAAGACGGCGCCTCCTCGCACCGCGCCACCGATGGCTGATCGGCTAAACCGCGATCACGGCGAGGCCATCTCCATCGGGTCGTCTACCTCGCGCAACCCAGATCTTCGTGACGAGCTCAACAGCCGTCAGAACGAGGATATGCGCACCCGCATCGAGCGTCGCCGAGAACGTCACCGCCGGGAAGATCGGGGCATCGACCTCGCCGAAGGCTGCCTCGCCCTCGCTCCCGAGTTCCGCCACTTCAACTGGCCCAAGAAATTCAAGATCGACGTTCTCCGCTACGACGGCACCACGAACCCCCGGGACTTTCTGCAGATCTACTCTCTGCTGCGATGGTTGCCGGGGCCGACGAGGTCATGATGGCCAACTGGTTCCCGTTGGCCCTGAAGGGAGATGCCCAGACTTGGCTTCTCAACCTTCCCAAGTGCTCCATCCGTTCCTGGCGGGCACTGAAGGAGCAGTTTCTGGGGGCTTTCCAAGGCGGGTACGAGCGCCCGGGGGCTCCCAGTGATCTCCACGACTTCAAGCAGTTGCCGGGTGAAACTCTCCGCAAGTTCATCCAGCGCTTCACCCAGAAGATGAACACCATCCCGTGCATCAAGGAGGAGTTGGTGATCCAGTCCTTCCACGCCAACGTCCGCAACCCCAAGATGCGCGAGAAGCTGAGCATCCATCGCGTCGAGTCTGCTCGTAAGCTCTGGGAGCTTGCAGACCGGTGCGCTCGAGCTGAAGAAGGAGCCAAGTTCCCCGGGGAGGATGAACCCGAGGACAAGGCCGCTCCAGCAAGAACAAGAAGCGGGACCCTGGACCCGACAAGCGGATCTTCGTCACCGAGCCTCTTCCGAAGAAGACCAAGCCCGCGCCGACTTCCGAGGAAGAAGGTGAAGGTGATCCCTGGTGCCACATCCATCCAGAAGGCAACCACTTGCTCAAGGACTGCCGCATGCTCAAGAACCTCGCCGTCCGGAGCAACGCCGAGCTGATGGGGTCAGTCAAGACGGTTGCTACAACTGCGGCACTGCCGGGCACATCGCTCGTGACTGTCCCACGGGTCGCCAAGGCGGAGGCGGCCGTGGATGGTACCGAGGCGGTGGCCGCGGGGGCCGTGGAGGAGGACGCGGCGGTCAAGGTGGTCGCGGGTACAACACTCCGGAGGCCGCCCACGTCGGCAACGGGGAAGCTCCGGCTCCCCAAGGAGGCAACGGCGGCAAGTATCAAGAAGTCACGGGAGTTGTCGGGTGCATCCACGGAGGGTCTTCTCTGCCTCCCTCCAACGGCGCCTGCAAGAGACTTGTCCGGGAGCTGAACGCGGTTGCTTCTGCTCCGTCCAAGCCCCTGGACTGGTCTAGTCAAGTCATCACCTTCGACCCAGAAGACCACCCTGCAAACACTGCCGGGGTCGGGACCCTGCCGCTGATCGTGTCGCCCGTCATCCACAACTACAAGGTCACCAAGATGCTGGTCGACGGAGGCTCCAGCCTCAACTGCTGACGGCGAAGGTCCTGGCTGTCCTTCAAATCCCCCTGTCTCGCCTACAAGACACTGGGGTGTTCCAAGGCGTGAACGGAAGTGTTACTCGACCCCTCGGGAAGATCACCCTTCCGGTCACCTTCGGCGACTCCAAGAACTTCCGCACCGAGGAAATCGTCTTCGACATCGCCGACACTCCGCTACCGTACAACGGCATACTTGGCAGACCTGCTCTGGCCAAGTTCATGGCCGTCTCCCACTTCGCCTACAACATGCTGAAGATTCCGGCGCCGTGGGGCGTGATCAAGGTCAGGCCGACATCGACGATGCTATCTACTGCGTTCACCAGCTGAACCAGACGGTGGCAACCACGGCGGACATCCCTCAAGGTGTACAGGAGGATGATGATGGGGCTCTCCCCGGGGGCGAAGGGCACCCCGGGGGCTCCACATCTACTCCACCCAAGAAGGCGCCATTCCATGGCGATCCGCAGCTGACCAAGAAGGTGGCGCTAACCAGCGACGGAGTTCGCTCCATCACCATCGGCGCCCGCCTCACCGACAAATAGGAAAGCGCGCTCGTCGCCTTCCTTCGGGAAAACTCTGACGTCTTCGCGTGGGAGGCATCAGGTTTACCCGGCGTACCAAGGGAGGTGATCGAGCACAAATTGGCGGTCAATCCGGGGGCTCGCCCCGTGAAGCAGGTTCTCCGGAACCAAAGCAAGGAAAAGCTGGAATTCATCATCGCCGAGGTGGACAAGTTGATAGAAGCTGGTGTCATCCGGTCGGTTCCCCACCCAAGCTGGGTGGCCAACCCCGTGGTGGTACCGAAACCCATGACCTTCAAGTGGAGACTCTGCATCGACTTCACAGACCTGAATAAGGCCTGTCCCAAGGACCCTTTCCCCCTGCCGCGGATCGACATGATCGTGGATTCCACGGCCGGGTGCGAGCTGCTGTGTTTCTGGATGCCTTTTCCGGGTACCACCAGATCATGATGTCACTCGAGGACCAAGAGAAGACGGCCTTCATCACTCCCAAGGGCTGCTACTGCTACACCCGGATGCCTTTTGGCCTCCGAAACGCCGGCGCTACCTTCCAGCGCGCAATGCAAGCATGCCTTGGGTCGCAGCTGGGCCGCAACGTCGAAGCGTACATCGACGACATCGTGGTCAAGACCCGGTACAAGGACTCCCTCATCCAAGACCTGCACGAGACCTTCGAGAACCTCCGCCGGGTCAACTTCAAGCTCAACCCCGACAAGTGCGTGTTCGGGGTCCCCTCCGGCAAGCTGCTGGGTTTCCTGGTCTCTCACCGAGGGATCGAGGCGAATCCGGACAAAATCAAGGCAATCGAGCGCATGGAGGCGCCCCGGCGGGTCAAGGACGTACAGCGCCTCAACGGGTGCATCACTGCACTCGGGCGCTTCATCTCAAGGCTTGGGGAGCGGGCCTTACCGTTCTTCAGGCTGCTCAAGAAATCAGGCCCCGTGGAGTGGACCTCCGAGGCCGAGGAAGCCCTGCAGTCCCTTAAGCGCTACCTCGCCTCGCCACCAATCCTCGTGGCACCAGAAGAGAAGGAGCCCCTACTACTGTACATTGCTGCCACCAACCAGGTGATCAGCGCTGTGCTCGTGGTAGAGCGTGACGCTCCTCCGAAGAAGTCAAGCAAGATCAAGGGCAAGCGACCCGGGAACTCTCTTCCGGGCAACCGTGCAAGAAAAGGCTGCCGGGTGACCAGGGGTCTCATGATCCTGGCGTCACTGCAACTTCACCAGCGACGCGGATCCCGTCGGGAATGGAGAATCTCCCTCCGACGAGACTTCGCCGGGGGCTACATCGTCCCCACCCCAAGACATCGACGAGGGGGAAGCCGAGCCCTCTCAGGACTCGGCGACCCGCAAGGTGCAGCACCCGGTCTACTTCGTCAGCGCAGTGCTGCGCGACGCCCGGGAGCGGTACCCCATGATGCAGAAGCTGCTGCTGGCAATCCTCATTGCCTCCCGCAAGATGAGGCCGTACTTCCAAAGCCATCCCATCACGGTGGTGTCCAAGTACAACCTAAGAAGCCCCCTGGAGAACCCACTTGCCACTGGTCGCATATCATGGTGGGCCATGGAGCTTCAAGGTTTCGGTCTCAAGTTCGAGCACACGGACAACATCAAGAGTCAGGCGCTGGCGGATTTCACGGCCGAGTGGACCGAGACGGCGTTCGACGACCCGGAAGAGGAAACCTGCCTCCCCGGGAAGGAAGATCCTAGCGCCTGGATCATGCACTTCGACGGCTCCTACACCAAGGGGAAAGGAGGTGCTGGGGTTGTCCTAACCTCACCAACCGGGGACCGGCTGAAGTACGTCGTCCAGATGCACTACCAAGGGAACATCTCCAACAACACGGCGGAGTACGAGGGCCTGCTCGCAGGACTTCGTGCTGCCATCGGCCTCGGCATCAACAAGATCGTCGTCAAGGGTGACTCTCAGCTAGTCATCAAACAAGTGAACAAGGAGTACGCGTGCCCTCAGATGGCACCATACGTTGAAGAGGTCTGGAAGCTGCAGCGGCGCTTCGACAACTTCCGGGCTGTGTACGTCCCACGGGGAGAAAACACGGCCGCGGATGAGCTATCGCAGGTGGCGTCCAAGCAAGAACCAGTGCCTCCCGGGATCTACATCGAGGTCCTCAGGCGACCTTCGATCCCGCCCGAGAGGCTCGCGACAAGATCTGCGCCGGGGGCTGGCGACCCTTCTACCTCGACAACACGGGTAGCCAGCCCAGAAGCTCAAGACCCGGCAGCCCCTCCAGCGGAGGAAGCTATGCTTTCTTTCCGTCGGATGGTGCTACCGGTGGAAGGAACCCACCCACCCTGGGCCCGGGACATCGTCAAGTACATCATGGAGCACGCCCTCCCGGAGGACGATCACGACGCCGAGCGGGTGGCTCGTCAAGCCAAGCTCTACGTCATGATCGACGGCGAGCTCTACCGGCGACGGGACAACGGAGTCAAGCTCCGCTGCATCCCTCAAGAACAAGGCCAAGTACTGCTACGGGACATCCACGAAGGCACATGTTCAAGTCATGTGGCATCAAGATCACTGGCGGGTAAAGTTTTCGTCACGGGTTCTACTGGCCAACAGTCCTCAGTGATGCGGAGCAGCTAGTCAAGACCTGTGAAGCCTGCCAATACTATGCGAAGAACATACATCAGCCGGCGCAAGCTCTGCAGCCAATTCCAATCTCCTGGCCGTTCGCGGTCTGGGGGCTGGACATCGTGGGAAAGATACCGAAGTCTGTCGGGGGCCATGAATACCTTTTCGTGGCCATCGACAAGTTCACAAAGTGGGTGGAAGTGATGCCAGTACCAAGACAGACAGCTCAAGCAGCCATCAAGTTCATTGAAGGGATCGTGTACCGCTTCGGAGTACCCAACAGAATCATAACGGACAATGGCTCTCAGTTCACAAGCCGATCCTTCCTCAACTTCTGTGAAGAGCTGGGAATCAAGGTGTGTTTTGCCTCGGTGTCCTACCCAAGGTGCAATGGGCAAGTGGAGCGAGCCAATGCGGAGGTCCTAAAGGGTTTGAAGACCAAGGCCTTTGACAAGTTAGAAGACAAGGGCAAGAACTGGATTGAGCATCTACCAAGTGTCTTGTGGTCCCTCAGAACCACACCAAGCAGAGCCACTCAAGAAACACCATTCTTCCTTGTCTATGGAGCAGAAGCCGTCTTGCCAACAGAGCTCAGGCATGGATCCCCCCGGGTACTTGCCTATGATGAAGACGCACAAGCTGAGAGGAGGATTGATGACATCAACTTCCTGGAAGAGGTGCGGTGCCGAGCTTCCTTACGATCTGCTCGATACCAGCAAGGGCTCCGCCGCTATCATGATCGCCATATCCGTTCACGGGTACTGGAACCCGGAGACCTGGTTCTCCGCAAGAAGCAGAAGCTTGATAACATGAACAAGCTGTCCTCCAAGTGGGAAGGACCTTATCGGGTGACGCATACCCTGAGACCCGGAGCTGTTTATCTGGAGGACGAGAAAGGCAGGCCGGAGGGCAACGCCTGGAACATCGAGAATCTCCGGAAATTCTACCCCTGAATACGAACATGAATCGCAGATAGTTCGAGTCAACTAAGCACGCCCAAGGGGCTAGTGTTCTGTATAAGGGTGTAAGAATCGTCGCCAAGGAATAAAAGATAAGTTTTTCAATTCCGTGAGCCTCTCTTGTTGTCGTGAAGTGTGTTATCCGTAACAACCCCCAAGCAGGGGGCTGACATGGTGCCGGTGGCTGACAGGTCGAGCGCGAGCAGCCTATCAGTAGGCGCTGCCACCTGATCGTGCCGTACTGCCGCGGTAAGAAGTGGAACGGGCAGTGCTGTGTTTTAAAGAACCTAAACACAGAAATGCACATTCAACTTTGCTTGCGGGTTGCTCCGGATGAAACACTTTCACGACATGTAAGGGAGGGTCCATTCTTTTCCTACTGAAAGTGTGTTGTGTGTAGCGCCTCTCCCGGGACAGGAATGGATGCTGAAGAGCGGCTCAGGAGCTGGATACCCGGGAAGGACAGAGTAGATCAAGGCACGGCAAAAACCAGCTAAGTCTTTGCATGTGCATCTGGCATTCTAGGCATAATATCTCGCTCGGAGTCAATATACCACCAACCTGCGCATGCTTGACAGTTGATGAGAACCTTTGCGGGGGTAATGCGTCCTCCCCGGCGAACGGTCAGATTTCCCTTCTGGCCTAGTACCCGTGGCTGTGGAGTGGACTCCCGGAAGGCATAGTGCTCTTAGGGGTGCTGCTACTGGTGCGGGCGGTCAGAGCACTTGTCACCTAAGAGATCTCCTCAGAAAACTTGACGGCGCGTTAGTGCAAAGGAGGTTTGGGAAATGACCCCGGGAGTTGAGCCCTAGGATTGCATTCATCTGAACTTACATTCTGAGTTTACAATTCTGGATTACATTCAGTCGAAGCTTTTCCTGGATACATATCTAGCCTATGCTACTAAGGCCAGCTCAGGGCTCCTGGCTGTGCAGCTCTGTCTTTCTGTTTTATTGCCTGCCGGGTGCACTCTTCTCTCCGGGGACGCCTGGGTGAAAAGATGACACGCGTGCAGAATCTTGTCAGGCGCGTCGAAGAGCTCGACCCCTTCTGCCGACCAGGGCGCTCCAGGGCCAAAGAGACGGAAGATTCCGTCCGCCAGTTCGCCTACGGACTGACTCTCGGCCTGCAAAAGTCCAGATCAAGATCAAGGTCATCCAAGAAGAAAAGGCGGAATCATGGGAAAAGCAAGCAGTGAACCTGCTCAATGGCCTCGAGTTCAGCCACAACCAAGGACAGCTCCGGAATACCGGCAGTCCTTTCCTTCAGGATGGACCACAGGTGCGTCCTCCTTACTGCCCTAATCCTTGCCTCTTCTTGGGCAACAGGACCAGAGACGGCCGCCAGGCGAGCAACATTCTGGGCAGCAGAAGACGGGACGCAACCTCGCCGTCAGTGGCTCGGGCTCCAGCTTCGCTGGGTGCCTCCGCCGCTCCTCGAAAGACGGACTCCGCCGTCGACACATCGGACAAGGCCCTCTCTGCTTCGCCGGACATTGTTCTGCGGGACGAGGGGAGGCAAAGGAAGAAGAGGAGCGGAGCAAGGCGAGAAGATGTGGCGAAGGGGTGGAGTCTGGATGGTCTTTTATAGGCCTCCCACGCTCCACCTACCCCTTGACGCTACGGCTGCTGCAGTAATGGGAGCGCGTTTTGCAAAAAACTCGTTCTCATTCACACGGACGCGACACGAAGACAAGGAGGAAAACAAGATCTTCTTCATTTACAAGGACTACAAGGGGACGATCTTTTTTACAACAAAAAGGTTGGCTCCCGCCGAACAAGGAGCACCGCCGTACAATGGAAGACGCTACTTCCAGAAATACGACGTCAAGGCCGCCAAGGAGGAGGTCAACGAGATCTCCATGGCGCCCGTCCGAAGCTCCTCGCCTTCAGGAAGACGAGCTCCCCTCGACCTTGATGTCAGATGAGTTTTCCTCATCTTCATCCTCGTCGTAGGAGCTCGAGCTGCCGCTGCTGCTCTCCATGCAGCACTCCACGCGTCCGCCATCGACACCGAAGATCTTCACGGAGAGCGTAGCATCTCCGTCGTACCGGAACACCAAGCACTGCCCCCTGGACAGGCGGCGGGCACGGGAGAACGACTTCCACCCCGGACCCAGAAGCATGGCGCCTTCAGTGGTGCGCTCCGCCATGGCCCAGGAGGGGCCATTGGGGCAGCCTTCCACCTGCAGCCAGAAGCCGGAGGGTCCGATGTCCTCCGTCGCCATCGCGAAGGAATCCGGCAGAGAAGCCGGCTGCGAGGCCTGCGGTTCAGATCCACGGCGAACTCGAACGGCGCGAAGCTGGTATGAACCATGCTCCTAGGAAGAGGGGCAGCGGTGCCGCGGCCTCCACGGCCGCCGCGACCGCGAATCCCACGACCTCGCGGAACAGCTCGACCACGAGTGGAGGGGCCACTCTCCGCAGCAGCTGAAGAAGTACGAGGGCGCCCAACTCCTCTCTTCGCTCTCGCCATTGGCGCTGGCAGCTTGTGGGGAGGCCTGGAGTTGGACCAAGGAAGAAGATGACCGAAAGGCCAGGGGTGCGCCTCGCTTTTATAGCCGCGGCGTGCCTCTGCCAAGCGTCTCCTCGGTTCTTCCGTTAGTGGGAATCGAGGGGGCCCCGCAGTTATTCCCCCGAGCGGAGTAACTCCAAGACCTTCAAGGCCATCAGTGAAGCGAAGCTGAGAAGACCAGGTACCCGGGACCCACTTTGACCTATCTTTAGGCCATGGCCCCGGCAGCTGGAGCAAGAGCCGCCGGGACCATGCCCGGGGGCTACTGTCGCAACAGTGGAACATGGGGTTCCCCTAGTACTGCCAAAGTGGGTCCACCCCATGTGGGCCCAAGATGAAGATGGACAAGACCAAGACTCAAGTCAAGCTGGCGGGTTCACCGTCAAGACACGCATGGCCTGCATCGACTAAGGGCTCCGGTCCTGGGGACCTTCCGGGTCCCCGAATCAAGCAAGAAGGCCAGGAAGGACCCGAGAGCCCGAGTTCCCGGCAGGAGGCCAGGCTCCCTCCGGGTACTCCTACGTCCTGTGGATAAGCACTCCACCTCACCACGGAAGACTTGGGAAGCAAGGCGAAGGCAGCGCGGGGGGAAGCACGCCCGTGGTGGTGTCAGCTCCTGTCCACCCCAAGGCGGACGCTCCCACCTAACCCAAGGAGACGCTAGGCTGAGGAGAGGCCACGTCTCCCCCTAAACTAGATGAGGAGGGTCCTTCACCCCGAAGGTCCCTCACGCCCCTCACGTGACCCTGTGGCAACCCCTTAGCCTATAAAAGGAGGACCAAGGCACGGAGGAGGGGAGGTCGAACCAAGGACGAAGACAAGCTAGAACCAGAGCAAGACTAGACTAGGGCTGCGAAGGTAGAGAGGAAGGTGATCTCCTCCGGGTCAGGATCTGTCCTTCTTCTACCTCCAGCCAAAACCCTTCCGGGTACCCTGTCCGGGAGGTTCCATTGTAAGCCACACTATGAAGAACTCATCAATCCAGACATGCAGGAGTAGGGCTTTTAGCCTCCGGGCGGCCTGAACCTGGGTAGCTCCTTGTGTCCCTTTGGTTGCATGCTTTGATCGTGGAGAGGAGAGCTTGATCTAGACTCCGCCCAAGAAGACGATTCTCAGCCTCCTTCGCGCCCCGTGCCGAACCTAAAAGGGGGTATCCTATACTCCCGGTGTCCGTGCAACGAGACACGACATGAACTTCATGGCTAAGCATCATTTTCTGAACTTCGCTCGTCACATAAGTGAACTTCACAGAGAATTTCGTGGATGAACTTCTCACATAAATTTCGCAAATAAAACCGCTCCCCACACTATTTTTGTTGTTGTTTTCAAACCGCAACGCAAATGATATGCCATTGAAAGCTATAAATTCCATAAATTTTTTGAAATTATTTACGATTTTGGAGCGGTTTTAATATACTAATTTCTATTTTTGTTAGACAAAACGGACTTGCTAACAAAAATAAGATTGAACTTCAAGATAGGAAAAGGTGAACTTTGGAAGTTCAAAAAATAAACTTACGCGTACCGGAGAATGATACCTAGCGCACAGTTCAGACTTGGCACCTATAATTTTATTTTAGCGTGCTTTTAACTGAAAGTATATGACGGACTAAACAAGCTCCCAAAAAATAGAAAGAAAACTGCCCCTGTGAATAATATGGACTGCAGCTGTTCATACCAGCCGAAAGCATCAACTTCTTTTTGTCCACGTAATAGACAAAGGAAATATCACGGCCTAGACAATGCACTGTTAGTGCCAAACGAGTGAGCTGCCTAAATTAATTAAGTACACCGTAGTTTAGGTAAGCACAGCAGCTGTGAAACTCAGATTACCGGAAGTAGCGGCGCAGTTCACAACACGGGGGGAGCGGTGACCTTAAGATGCAGTTCAGAACTTCAGATGTAGTCAAGTTTTTTCCGTAACTCCTCTATTTTTTGCACTATTCAAAGTGGACTTCATAGGTTTATTTCAGATCGAGTAAGCTGTGCCAGTCCGAATGAAGTGAAATTCTACATGGGACAAAGTGCTCCACTAATCTAATCTTCTAATTACGGCGACGCATAAACCGAACTTCAGAAGAGAAACAAGCAAACTTCAAAACTGAACAAAGTGAACGCACACACCTAACAATGATTAATCCCAGCAGGTGCGCGGCCGTGGACTGATCGTCGCGCGACGCGACTGGAGGCAGCCCACGCCATGGCTACCGGTGCTACAGCTCGCGCCATGGAGCTACAACCTCCGCGACTCTTTTGCTTTGTCCGGGCAGCGCCGAGCATGGACAGGCGAGCTGGGCGGCACCATGACGTCGCTGGCGCTGCGATGATGACTGATGAGCCGGGCCGGTGGTGTAGGTGGACTGCTGGAGTTGGTCGCACTGGACTCGCCCAGCGGCGTGGCTGGACTGCGGAACTGCGTGCACTGGACTCCCCCGGTGGCGCGGGTGGACTCCGGGGAGCGGCGCGGCGTGCAGACGCACATGGTGGGCTGCACATTGGAGGAGCGATTCCGGCAGGGCCATGTACTAAGCTGGGATACGATTGGTGGCAGGAGCTCGTCGGACATCAGGGCCGAGCAAAGAGCCATCGCTGCGAACTGCATCCGTCGGCGACCCTCGCCCCCAACTTGTAGTTCAGGACCTGCAGTTCAGGACCGGCGGCAGCGCGTAGGAGGTACTGGGGTGAGGTCGGCGTCCGGCGTGCTGGAGCTTGGGAGGCAGCGCGGCGGTTCGCCGACCGCGCGCAGGAGGTTGCGGAGGACAGTGGTCGTGCATGGAGAAGGTAGGAGGGGCGGATCGCTGTCGATGGAGGGGATCCACGGGCGCCGGAGGAAGGAAGCATGGGAGCATGGCGGCCTGCAGGTGGAGGCGCGGGAGCCGCCGTCCGTCCAGTATGCAGGTGGAAGAAGGTGGGGATCGAGGGGTAGGTCCGTAGGTGGTTGGATCGGGTGGCTACTCGGTTGGGTATCTGGTTTTTCTCGGCGCGGTTCAGTTAGCTGGTTTGACGTGTGAGAGATAGGGCTATTGTAGAATAGTTATTCTACAAACACTTAAGAGGGATTGTAGAATAGTCCCACCCTATATGTATATCTATATATATATAGGTGCCAGCTATTCTACAACCGGTTGTAGATTAAGAATCTACAACCGAAGTTGTACTGCCCTTCTGTTCTACATGTACTGCTCATGTGATCGAGAAGTACAAGTTCCGTATTTTTGACGTAGTTTTCTAATAGTTTGTCGGAATTTAGCAAATAATATACCGTTGAAAAGCTAGTGAAATTCCGCATCTTATTCATCTCCCGGATTTTTCAAATTCGTTACGGTTTAAGATTAATTTTTGAACTATTCAAATCTGAAAATAGCACAGCGAACGTATTTATCAAATATTTTCTCAACCACTTATCGGAATGATGCAAATAATATGCCGTTGGAAAGCTATTGAAATTCCGCAACTTTTATGCTTTTACGGTTTTTTCAAATTCCAAACCGATTAAAAGTAATTTCTAAAATACATTAATCTGGAACGTGTCCTATACGGGCGGACAGTATTTTGCCCGGCGTTTCTCAACCACTTATCGGAATGATGCAAATAATATGCCGTTGGAAAGCTATTGAAATTCCGCAAATTTTATGCTTTTACGGTTTTTCCAAATTCTAAACCGATTAAAAGTAATTTCTAAAATACACTAATCTGGAACGTGTCCTATACGGGCGGACAGTATTTTGTCCGGCGTTTCTCAACCGATTGTCGGAATAATGCAAATGATATGTCGTTGAAAAGCTATTGCAATTCCGCAACTTTTACTCTTTTACGGTTTTTCCAAATTCTAAACCGACTGAAAGTAATTTAAAAAATACACTAATCTGTAAGTGTCCTATACGGACGGACAGTATTTTGTCCGGTGTTTCTCAACCGCTTGTCGGAATGATGCAAATGATATGTCGTTGGAAAGATACCGGCGATACGCAACTCTTTCATGTTGACCGATTTTTCGAATTCCTTACACTTTAAAGTAATTTTAAAATTTCTAACATTACAATACCGGTGTTTCACGGGAGTGGTCAGATCAAATTCATGAGTTTAGCACTTTAATTCGTCATGAAATGTACTACTTATTATACTTAGACTCATATTACACGATATGAAACCTTTACTACTGACATTTGAGGCTCAAATCGACGAGATTATTATGATATATTTCCGCCCCGAAAAAACAGAGTACGTGAACTTCTCTTGGCACATACCTGTACTTCTCGGTTGATTCATTTGTACTGCCGATGATAGTTTTCGTGATCAGTGTTCACTACAACAATGATAACTTTCTGATATGGTGTCCGTTTCAGCTCTATGACCACTCAAAATACTCGGACTGAAAAGACACATCTATTAAATTTACCGGTAGAACCGGTAACGAAAATCTCAAAAAACGATTTCTAAGTGGGTTTTTTTTGCGGTCAAAGTTCGGTCAAACCTTATTCATACCACACTTGTACTTCTCGAAAGTGAGTTCTGTACTTCCCGGGTTATCTATGTGTACTTCTAGGCTTTATATTTACCGTTTCGTTAAACTTTCCGGTGGGATGTGAAATTCACAAACAAAATACTTGTACTTTTCTAGAAACATACATGAACTTCTCTGTTGATTCGCTTGTACTGCCGATTGTTTCAACCCTGTACTGCCTTGTTTTGCGTTGTCGTTTTGTTTTTCTAGAACAATATAACGGGCTCGGCTGAGTCGTCATCGATGCGAAGGTAATAACAATAAGTTCTATTTATTATTATTTTAATATAATATTATGTCATGTACATGTACTTCATGTGCTTAAAGTTTGTACTGTCTACGTTGGCAATACTGTACTGCCCTTTGTTTTGTGAGTCTAACTTGTGATTATTTTTTGTGACTCCTGTTGGTTTTGTGCATCGCTCATATGTGAAGGTAACTAATTCACATGTTTTATTTTTCACCAATTAATGGGAGAAATGTCTAACCCATGGTGCGTTAGCGATGGCGTTAGGATTTGGAGGTTTCATCGCCCGTCAACGCGGTATCGGTTTCAGGTCTATGACCACTCAAAATGCTCAGACTGAAAAGACGCATCTATTAAATTTACCGGTAAAACCGGTAACGAAAATCTCAAAAATCAATGTCTAAGTGGATTTTTTGCGGTCAAAGTTTGGTCAACCCATATTTACTCGTTTGATAAATTATTTGGCAACCCATCCGATCTCGGAATTGAGTGATTCTTCTTGCGTTTGAAACATGAAGTCATAAACTATATATTAAAAAATGGAAATGAAAATAAAAAATATGTGTAGCAAAATAGCGACTATTATTCACTAAAACTTGTTCTTACCACACTTGTACTTCTCGAAAGTGAGTTTTGTACTTCCCAGATTATTTTCTGTACTTCTAGGCGTGATATTTACGGTTTCGTTGAACTCCCGTTGGTATGTGAAATTCACTAACAAAATACCTGGACTTCCCTAAAAACAGACTTGAACTTCTCAGTTGATGCGTGTGTACTGCCGACGGGGTATTTTCACGATTAGTGTTCAATAAATCAGCAACAACTTTCTCATACAGTGTCCATTTTAAGTGTATGACCACTCGAAATGTTCATCCAGAGAATACACATCTATTAAATTTACCGATTTTACCGGTAACGAAAATCTCAAAAAAAGATTTCTAAGTGGATTTTTTTGCGGTCAAAGTTCGGTCAAATCTTCTTCATACCACACTTGTACTTCTCGAAAGTTAGTTCTGTACTTACCTGGTTATTTATGTGTACTTCTAGGCTTTATATTTACCGCTTCGTTAAACTTTCCGGTGGAATGTGAAATTCACACACGAAATACTTGTACTCTCCTAGAAACATACCTGAACGTCTCTGTTGATTCGTTTGTACTGCCTTTTTGCAACCCTGTACTGCCCTAGAACAATATAACGGGCTCGGCTGAGCCGTCGTCGACGCGGAGGTAATAACAAGAAGTTTGATTTATTATTATTTTTAATATAATATTATGTCCTGTACGTGTACTTCATGTGCTTCAAGTTTGTACTGTCTATGTTGGCAATATTGTACAGCCCTTTGTTTTGTGAGTCTAACTTGTGATTATATTTTTGTGACTCCTGTTGGTTTTGTGCATCGCCCATATGTGAAGATAACTAATTCACATGATTTATTTTTCACCAATTAATGGGAGAAATGTCTAACCCATGGTGCGTTAGCGATGGCGTTAGCGTTGACGGCGACGAAACCTCCAAACCCTAACGCCACCGAGGCTGAGTCCGCCCGTACGCCGCGGAAGCGGCGACGGGCGACGAAGCCGAGCCGTTGGATCAACAAAATCCTGTAATATGTATTCATTGTGACTTATGGTTGAGCGTGTGGGTGTAGTAATCCCAACCTATATATCTTTACATAGGAAGATTTAAATCTAATTATTTTGTAGAATTGGGTTTATCATGGCTGAGACAACGATGACTCAGCCGAGCCCGTTATATTGTTCTAGTATGTTGATATTCATTATTTGTTTTTAATATATTTTAGAACTAGTAGTGTTGTCATAGTTCGATTTATTATTAATTTTAATATAATATTATGTCATGTACATGTATTTCATGTGTTTAAAGTTTATACTGTCTGGTTGGTAATATTGTACTGCCTTTGTTTGGTGAGTCTAATATGAATATGTGTACTGCCACATGTTTAAAATTATCCAGCAACGATTTTTGTAATTTGTCACGATAAAATAGATAGTAATTATCTAGACCTCTCTCAATTTCAAACACATTCAATCAGAGTTCACCGATTTATTATATTTTAATAACATGCAATTAACAAAAGTGTGCTCGGTGCCCTGCCAAAGCAATACTAATGTTATTCCTGGTAATAAACAATTGAATTGACATGCTACTCTTTTTTTTAATCCAAACTGCAAATGACAGTACTTGCTGCTAGTAAGCATAATCAACTCAGACACTAGCAGTGCACTGTGCACAGGCGAGATGCTAATGATTTGGTCGACGCGTTCTTATCCGAACGGCGCGCTGCACAGCTGCGCTTCCCAGCTCGATTGACCCGTAGTGAAAGGGCGAAGAAAGAAATCCAGGGAGGAGTTGCAAGAGCCACCCAGCTTAGTCGGAGGCTTAGAGCTGGTGGCAGCGCGCTACCCAATCGCGGCAGTAACCTGGCAGCAGCGGCGCTGAAGCACGGGGCCAGCACCATGTCTCTGAATCGACGACGAACTGCGAGCCGGGCCGGCGGCGTTGCAGGCAGACCGGCCGCATCGGACGGAGCTGGTGGCGCGGGGGTGACGTTCGCCGGCGTAGGTCCAGGAGGACGCGGGGCAGGGGACGCGTGGTCCGTCCGGTGCTGGTAGAGCCTGTTTGCCTTGGCTCCGGCGGGAGTTTTCTCCTGGCTCCGTCGACGCCATGGTATCCATCGCGGTCGCCAACGAGAGGATGCCGATGCGAGTTGTAGAACCGGGCCCCGTTGGCGAGCTGGGGAATCAGGGAGCTGCGCGTGCGGAGCCGGTGGCGCGGGGAGCCGGCAGCGTCCATGGATAAATCTCACGGAATGACCGGTGGCGCAGGGGCCTAACCTACGGCGCTGGCTGACGGGACTCGTTGGCGTCGCACGCAGATCTCGCCAGCGGGCTCGTGGGTTTGTGCAGGATGCGCGTGGTGGAGCTCCAGTGGCAGAGGCAGGACGGCCGACGGCCTACGGCCGGAGGCGAGATGGCCGGCGGCTGGCGCCAGCCGCCGGCGCCGGCGCTGGTGCCTCGGTGGTTGCACGGCCGCACGAACGGAAGAAGGTGGTTAGGAGTTGGGTCTGGCCGTACCGCGACGAAGAAGGTGAGGAGGATTTGGGTAGTTTTTCCATTGGAATAGCTCCCCTATAGAGGAGAAATAGTTGTAGATCCTTATTCTACAACTAGATGCGCTATTTGACACCCAAGGTGTAGAATAGTTATTCTGCACCCGGGCCGAACCGCGCGCGCACCCGCGCAACGCACGCACCAGCGCCACCGGCCCGCGCTTCCGCTGGACCGCATGACGTAAATTACGTCAGCTGCGACGTAAAGGGCATCTGCGATAGTGGGCCGAAGTAGTTATCCCACGCGCGTGAGTAAGTTCTGCCGTAAAAATAGCTGCTGCATGCGACGTAAAATAAAAGGACTGGACGACGGTTGCGCCCACGCGCGTTTAAGAGGCCGCTGCCTTTTACTGTATTTGACCGGGTGACACGATATACCTAGCTACTTAGCATGCAGCGTAACATTAGTAAAGAAACAGACTTTTTTTAATCTAGTGTGGTAATCACGCCTTATGAAAAGATTGCATGCCAGATGCCACCTAAAATGGAGTGACCAAGAGTAGCAAAAATAATTTATGTCATTGTAAGAATCTGGTGCCTGAATTATTACGTCATTAAAAAGCAGACAATTGGACATCATACTTTTACGTGATTACGGAGTCATGATACTCCATGTCATGGTATTTTTTTATCGTCATCACAAATTGAGCCAAGTATTCTTATATTGACATGATTATTTTTTTGTTATTTTTGTATGCCGACTTGCTCCAAACTTTGTTACATCGGTCATTTTTTTAGCATTTCATGTACTCAATCTTGAATTATTTTCATTATTTTCTTATGGGTTCAATTGGTTAGTTTTCAATATTGTTGATTAAAGTTACATGTTCCTATATCATGTTCGAAGCTTTGGTAATGTAGCGATCAGAATTTCAGAACTCTCAGGAGCAAAAAAAGGAATAGAGCAAAAAAAAAAAGGAATCTGTACACTCCTATTGTATCTACAACTGCTACATAGATCAATACAAAATGAATTTATCATACACTATAAGCTAAAATGTGACTGAGCAAAAGTCCTTAAGCAGCCCAATCCATCTATTTGTTTCAAACAGACCACTTCAACCTCACCCCTATACTATTCTGTTAAACCTACAAAAAAAAAATAACAAACCAGATTAGGCGTGAATATCTTCAACGTGGGCAAGTGAAAACCAAGATTGTAAGAGCTCACTCAAGTAAAAAAAATGAAATAACAATATTTCTAAACACTTTCGTGGTTGCCACTAAGCAACAAGACAGTATATAACACATTCTATGGCAGCTGGGCTTAAATTTCAGTATTTTTAAAGAATATTTATAAATTTCAGCTAGACTAAAATACATCTAACATACTGAATTTGTCTCCGTCCTTAAAGAAAAACCTACTGGGCTAATAACATGATCAAAGCTGGAAGCCAAGAAACTAACAGATCACACTCATCACTTTTCAAGCACATCAAAAACAGTATAAATATGAACCTGAAAAGGTGAGAAGTATTTTTTTTTTTTTGAGGCCTCTTTGAGTATACATAAAGGTATGTGTAACGACATGGTTAGCATAAAAAATGAGAAGCATGTGCCAACTCGAAGGACGTTATTCCTTGGTAACAAAAGGTATCACAACTAGCAAACCAGGAGTGGATCCTATTGCACTCATCAATTGTTAAAAGACTAATTAGCACATGGAATACTTGACATACATACTTCTTTATTTCTAAATAAATGAGCTGGGAGGAGAATAAGCAATTTAGGCATGCATAATATTAAATGAACATAATTAATTGACCACCACATCGGATAGGTTGGACGGAGGGAAGACAAGGGATTAGCATAAGTTGCAATGGATAAACTCAAAACCAGAACATAACATGGCAGTGGTCAAAACTCCGAAAGTAGAAATTGATAATACTTGAATGGACGCAAGAAAGCAAATTAGGTTGAAGAAAAACAAAATCAGTGGCTTAAGAGTATACATGAATCTGAACCAAAAAAGATATATTGATCTTCCGTATCGAATATTACTGCTACAACAGCGATCCCCACTCAGGCTAAAACAAACACCATGGTGGCACTAATATTACTGAATAGCACACTCTAGCTACCAAACGAAATTATCATGGCAAAATATGCTAGCAGAAGCGAATCAATCTGTACAAGTAAATTACTTAGTGGAAAAGCTAGAGAAGGACACGTTCCCTCAGGTGCACACCCAGCTATGTATAAAACGGAAAGAGCATAATTAATTGGCCAGCAGATCGGATAGGATTGATGGAGGGGAGCAAGGGATTCACATAGGTTGCCATGGATTATAAACTCAAAGCCTGAACAACAAAGAATGGGCAGCGAGCTCACCATGATATGGATGGGCACGAGGCAAGACCGGCGGCAACATGATCTGGTCGCGGGCGGCTGGAGCTCGTCGGCTGTGTTCGAGGCATGGACCGCTGGAGCCCGACGGCAGGAGCTCGATGGCAGGAGCCTAGACGGCGGGGCTTTAAGGCAGTGGGCAATGGATCCGCGGAGGACGACCGGCGGGGCAGGGAAGAAAGGATGCGGCGTTGGCGACGCTCCGGCGGTCGAACTGATCTGCCGCTCACCACGCTTCACGCCGCCCAAATCCCTAGCTCCAGCTGCTCTCCGCCCGCCGGAATCCCGCCTGCACCGTTCGCCGCCGGCCGCGATCCGGTCGGCAGCCAGTCACCGCCAGACGCAGTCGCCGCTCGCAGACGATTACATCGGCCGAGCACGACGGAGTCGAGGACACTCACAGCGCAGAACACACTCGCCGTTAGCCGCCGGCCGCTCACCTCCTCCCCGCGGCCGCGCCCAATTCCAACCGCTCGCCGCCGTGTGGATTGAAATCACGATGGGGGAAAATGAGGTGTGGGGTTAGTGGTTAGCTACTAAACACCACGACCTAATAGAAAAAAATAACCGTCGGGATATAAAATAAAAAGAAAAATTACGAAACGTTTCGTTCGGTGGTGTGCACCAGGTGGTGTCCGGCTCGGTGGATTAGGCCGGGTGCAGAATTGTTATTCTACACCCAGGGTGTTCAATAGAGCTTCTATATATATATATATATATATATATATATATATATATATATATATAATTTACCTATATATATATATATATATCTACTATATAATACGAGTAACCGTGGCGGTCGTACGTCTGTCTTGGTACGTCGCGGCCTTTTTGCGTTTTACCCCCTAAACAACTGGGATATCAACCCGCGATCCAGGAAAGGCCAGACACAGAAAGGCCCACGACCCAGCGGCGGCGTGAGCGTGTACGGCGGCGGCGGCCGGATCCGTCCCGGAGGTCGACGAGCCAACGGCCAACGGGGAGATTGGCGGAAGGGTCCCCGGCCAGACAGCCTCCGCGGCTCCGAACACCCCGTGCCCAAACCGGCCATCCCTGCTCGGCGACCTCCGCCCATGATCCGTTTCTCGCCGGCAAGCTCCGCCCTGATCCGTCCCTCGTCGGGCTGCTCTGCCCCGATCCGTGCCTTACCGGCCGGCTCCGCCCCAACCAGTCCAGCTGGAGGAGCCGAGACCGACGCTAGCTCCAGTCACAGGCCAAACCAGGACCGCCCCTGCAGCGATGGTGCGAGCTGCAGGTCAACCCTTGTCCCCTGCAGCCACGCTGCGACGAGGAGATGGGGATCCGACGCGGATCGACCCATCCACCCCCATCTCAATTCCCTCCTCTCTGTTCATGAACAAGCCTCCGATTACTTCATCTCCTCAGCTCCAACGCTGCTCGGCTGCCGGGAGTTGCTCGCTGTGGGAGTCCCCAGGGAGAAAGCATGGCTATGGGTGATGGAGGAGCTACGCTACAACAAAAATGGAATCCCCTCAATGAGTAGAACACGTTGATGGCAAAAGTATTGTTGGAGAAGGGGATTGAGATCGGCTGTCATGGCCGTGGATGTATATTACAGAGAGAAAGAGGAAAAATAAGAACGGAAAGATAAAAAATGGTAGTACATGCGGATGTGGTGGTAAGGATAAGTTCAAGGATATAAAAAACATGTGGTGGAAAAGGTAGGCATACTTGTTGCTTGGCTAGATACACACCTAAGTCTACCAGAGAACATATTTGACATACAACAAAACAAACCACCGGAATGTTCACAATTTGTTTCTCTCTTTTGGTGCGTATATGTTTTCTATATGTATTATGTGACAAATGGGCTCCAATACTGGGTACAAGTATAATCCCTAAAAATGAAACTATTCTTGGATAGAATACCTAGAACTTAGTTGCTAAGAGGCAATGCAATTGGGTTGGGGAAGGCCTTAGATGACATAGCGGTTGATACATCAATGAATCCTCCATTATTATATGCTATAATATGATTCATTTTAGAATTATTGATTTAATAAGTTGGAAAATACAAATTTGATTCCTTTAAAACATAAAGATAGTGATGACTTATGAGAGAAAAACTTTTTTGGTTACACCTACTTCGTACAATGCAAATGAAGATGAATACAACATCCTAATGCTGAACAACAATACCTTAAAAGCGCGGCGGAGTAAATCTTATTTAATAAGATACCATATATTTGGTTTCTTCCTTTACATGCATATAATTATGGTTTTTGCAAAACATATTTCAAGCGAAGTTGAGTCTTAATGTTTAAATACTATGTGGCTGACTTTTCGTACGTTAACATGTGTATGGGAGGAAAAAAAATTAACCGGCCGTGGCAACGCACGGGCACTCTGCTAGTATATAGGAATCCTATTATATACTCCTGGGTGTACATACTCCCATACTCAATATACTTCACATACGAGGGTATTATACCTCTTTCTAATTTTTTATATACCTCATTAATTATTCTAAGATACCTCAATTCATATAGTATAAAAAAAATTATCACCATAGTTCTCAATTTTTTATATACCATTATTTCCTACAAAAAGACAGTATATGTGCAAATAATATAAAATGTATAGATTCAAATGAAAATTTTCATGTAACTCATTTTGGGGTATCTACTATTAAATAATGAAGTATATTAAAAATGATAAAAAGGTATATATGATTCACCTATGTGGTATATTGAACGTGAGAGTACATACGCCCAGGAATACAGAACCATTTGATAAAACAGTTGAATGCAGATCATGTACAAATTCACAGTGAAAAATAAAATAAATAAAGAGTAGAACTCACATAATGGGTGAAACTTTCTACTCTTTCTGTTCATAAGATCGGATCTAATCTTGAGTGCGCAGAAGGTGCTCGTCAAGCACTCAAGCCAGCACTTGTATGATGTAGCCCAACCTAGGACCATCACCATGTCAAGCACTCCAACATACCACAAGTCACCATGGAATTCAAAGGTGAACTCATTCCTCTTAGATAACTCAATTCCCACCCTTTTGAATGGTGTACTACGTCATCCTCCGTCCCTTGATGATACTAGGTTCGCCACGATGACTACACATACACGAGAGGATGACCAAGGTGCAAGAGGAATGGAGGATGCCAAGACGGTGGCTTGGAAGAGGAGAAGGAAGAGAGCAAGCAGAGTCAGGGGCGGTACTACCGGCCCCAACGGCGGTACTACCGCCTGCACGACACTACCGCCGCCGCTACCGCCAGAACCACCCTTCGGGTGCCATGTGCGGCACCGGCACCGGCAGTGCCAGCGGTACTACTGCCGACGCGGTACTACCGCTCCTACCAGCGGTACTACCGCCGACGCGAAGCGACAGGAGCGTAGCTCCCGCACCAGCGGTACTACCGCTCCTACCAGCGGTACTACCGCTACTGCGGGAGACCAGCAGGGAATATTCCCTTGTAATCTCCACCTCCCCCTACCTACCTTTCCCTTTTGCCTCTAGACTATAAATAGGAGTTCCCCATCTCAGATCTAGGTCAGACTATGTTTTGAGATTAGAGTAGATCTGTGCTCCTTCACCTCAAGATGGTCTCCTTCCTCCATTGGAGATGGTTCCTCCCCTGGTGGAGAAGATCCCTCTAGTGGATTCAAGACCTCTACTTGTAGTTTGACTACTTGCTAATCTTTCATCCTCGGGTGACTTTATTGGAGCAGTTTGGTTGACCGTTGGAGAAACAACCATCCAAGATCCCTTCTTGTATCTACTTGCGGATCTCCCACCCTCGTGTGGATTCTATTGGGCTGGTTGGACCGATCGGTAAGGGAAACGGTTCTTGTATCGTGTGTGTGTGTTCTTGTGTTCTAGGCGTTCTTCGTGTGTTCTTCGTGTTCTTGCGTGCGTTCGTCCATTCCGCCGTCAATCCGTGAAGATCGGGCAACCCTAGAAGTACTAACTTCACCATATGGTATGAGAGCTCTAGGTTGCCACGGATTTGATTAGTGTTTCCACCAAATTTTTCTTTGTTTTTGAGAAATTCGAAAATTTCCACCAAAAATAGCCATTTTGGGATTCGACCGATTCGTTCGATTTGATGAGTTTTTGGTAGTTTTGATCCATGGATCTGTTGCTTTAGGACCCCCTCCACCTTTGTTTGCGTTCCTAAGCCTCAATTTTGCCAATTTCCCACGAATTCGAGAAATTTTCGAGCCCAATTTCCGCCCAAATCACGAGCAAAAATTCAGATCTCCAGGGAGCGGTACTACCGCCGCAGCGGTACTACCGGGGCTGGGAGCGGTACTACCGCCAGGGCCGATTTTTGCAGAAATTTTTATTTTTCCTCGGTTCGATTTGGCATTTCCTCTGTTGTTTGAGTACCTTGTTGAGGTGAGCCACGTGTCCGTCTTAGACAAGGTTCCGCAGCAACTACAACGCCAAGCGATGACGACTCCAAGGACTCAACATTTTCCCACCATCGTAATCCGTTGTGAGCCATTCTTCCTTTCGCGTACCTTAACCTATCGGACTAGCTCTTTGATATTGCAGGGCATTGCACTTGTCGAGTGATTGTCTTAAAGTATTGGAGAGTGTGTATCGTTAGTGATCTTGGCACTAGCAAAAGAGAAGGAATCATCGTCAACAATAAAAAAAAGAGAGATGACAAAAGAAAAGAACATGAGTAGTGCCAAGTATCATCTCTTATAGGTTGCGACAAAGCTTAAACCGCCAAAGTGAGTGTGAGTGTTTAACACTTGTGCATATCCGTTGCCCACCAAAAAGCAATTGAGCTAGCGTCCTTCTTGTGTTGGTGTGACACTTGAGCACGTAGTCTTTGCTAGGTTGCTTATTTTCGAGTGCTCGCCCTTTGGTCGCACAACCTCATCATTCGCTTTTGTGTGTGTTTCTTGATACTTTGTGGTTGGAGTTTCTTTGGTAACTTGATTATTGTGGATTTTCTCTACCTTTGACAATATGCTTTTCGCCGAGTTTGCTTGATTTCCGTTGCCACTTCATACCTTCCTATCCTCATAAGTGTGTGTGTGGGGTGTTAGAACCGGATTCTCTCCTCTCAAGCCACATTATACTTGGGATATAGTTTGTCTTGGTTTTTCCTTGCCACATATCTCACTTGTTCTTGAGAAAATGTTTAGGGGAAGTACAAACGGAAGCTCAAGCTCAGACGATGAAATCCACGGTGGACTTCGAGATGATCATGACTATGTCACACATGAAGAGTTCGTTGGTCTCGGACACATTCTTCATGATGGCTTACGCCACTATGAGCGTCGTCGTCAAGCTCTAGAAGCCAACTTCAACGACCGCATGCATGCGCAAGAAGCATCTATGGAACGGGTGACCGAAGCTCTCAACAACCTTGTGCGACAACGAGCCTCTTTATCACGCTCAAGTCGTACAAGAAGCACTTCAAGGTCGTCACAATCAAGGCATGCGCGTCATGGTCCTCGTCAAGGTGAACCACAACAAGATCTTAAGATAACCCAACGCGCGACGGTCATGAACGACATCGTCATCACGTGGAACACCCACGTTCTCCTCGCGTGAACAATGCCAACGCACATCAAGAGCGTCAACGCCAAAATGGGGAACGTCATGAACGCATACCATCACCACCACCGCAACAACGCGATCGTCATGACACATTGGCTAATACCATGGCGTACCGGGTGCGAATGACTTTGATGAACAAGGACGTCGTCGTCGTCATCCTCCAAGACCACGCCATCACAATCATGAGCATGCGAACCATAACGAACAACCTACTCCTCAACAAGAGCATCATCATCGCCATGAGCACCAAAACCGCCAAAATCTTCCGAATGATCGTCACCACCACCACCGCATCGAATCAAGTGAGAGCGAGTCGAGCCAACATAATGGTGCCGCCCTCAATGGAATGAGACGTGGACATGCTTTCCCACCTACAAACCATCGTGACGCTCATGATCGGCATCGCCATAAAGTGCACCGTCCACACTCACCTCGAGCGTACCAAAAGAATGAACATCAAGACCTTCATCGCTCAAATGGTGGACGCCATGAACGCACTCCTTCGCCACCACCTCACCCTAGAGATCGTCGAGACACTTGGGCACCAATATGTCACATGATGTGGGAGTGCCCAAATGGAGATAAGGACGACAAGAGGATGGTCGAGAATGGGATTTTCCCTTCGACCACGGAGACGAGCATGAGCAATGCTATCACCTTGGTGGATGCGTTGAATGAGGATGGCCAAACAATGGCATGCATCTTTGGAGGCGATGAGGTCGAGAAGGTTAAGCATGGGAGTTTCCCTTCAACCTTGGAGGCGTGTGGAGATGAGGAAACCGAGCCTACCCTCATGTGCTTGAGTGATGAAATGGTACCAATCCCATGTGAGAATGAGTGCCACTTAGCCCACTTGAGTGAGAGTGAGAGTGAGTTGAGTGCCTCCACCATATGTGAGTTTTACTTTCACTTTGAGGGAATGAGTGATACACCACTTGAGTTGAGAGAGGTAGTTGATAGGTCTTGTGAGGCCATTTTGATTTCTAACAACTTAACCTCTACCTCTAGTGTGTTCTCTCATTGTGTGCTAGGTTCCATGGATGATGCCACCACATGTCTACATAATGATGAACAAGTCGGTCACATGGAAATGCCTTCTACGTCAACACCTACCTCAAATGAGCGGGACTACAAAGGTATGGGTGTTGATGTGACCATGATCCCACTAGTGGACATGATGAATTTTGATTGCTTGCATGTTACGGATGATTTCATTGATGTATCATATGATACATTTTTTATTCCCATGTGATACTTCCAATGTTGATCATGTGGAATCACCTATTTGTGATGATTTTTCCATGGACATGCCTAGTTATGAATGTTTCCAATTCTTTCCCTTTGTCAACTCCAACATGACGAACAATTGCTCTTTTCCAATGTTTGTTGACAACAATGTTCACGCTTTCCGCATGCTTTGCAACAAATGCTTGAAATTTTGTTCTATTGATGCATGCAACATGTTGAATAATTTCTCTTTCACATGTGTTGTTTGCAATAATGATATAATTCTTGATAATGAGATTGCCCCCATAGCTTTCTCACATTTTGAAGATCTTTCGTTTACTCCTATGGACCTTGGTCCATCCTTCACTTTGCATAGTGACCATCCACATAGGTCATTTCCAATTGATTTTCGTGTGGTTGGTGATATGCAAATGAAGAGACACTTCATGATGGATGATGTGTTCATATACCATGCACACAATTTGTTTCTTTGGTTTTTCACATGGATGATTTATGGGTTGCCACAAATATGGTGGACACTTGTTCTTTCCAATGGCTTGTTGGCAACCATAATGACATTTTGTGCATGTCTTGTCATGAGTTTAATGGTTTCTACCAATTTGGTGTGGCAACAAATATGTTGAAAACTTGCTCTTTCATGTGCTTTGTTTGCCACCATGGATATTTTGGACATTCTTCATTGTGTATTTTTCCCGAGTACTCCTCTTATTGCATCAAGGATGTTGACCAATTTCTCTTTCCAATGCCTTGTGTGCAATGTTGATCCTATGGTTCAAAATTTTCATGGAGTTTTTGTGTTCCCACATTTTGAGGATGTTCCATGAAATTGCTTGCACATTGACCTTGCATATGCTTTGACATTCACATATTTGTGTTGTACTAATAGTGTAATGTACATGAATGGACATGTCATTGATGATATGCTCCTCTATCTTACACACACATGGTTTGCTTGGTCTTTGATGTGTAGGTCGTACCTTTGGATGAGCCTCCATGAGTTGTTTCAACCACGCATCCCTATGATGGAAGATCTTGCAAGAAGGGCACATCGGCATCTTGCTAAGGTGACATCCTTCTACATAAGCGCTCATGCGATGACCTTCAAGAATTGGCTACTCTTTGAGTGTTGTTTCGTCTTCCTTGTGAGTTTTGTAGGTTACTTGAAAGGCGAAGAGACATTGAAGAAGTGCCACATCATTTCCATCGACTACATGGTGAACATCACGACAAGGTCTACACATCTACCTCCTTGCCATGATGATGAGCAAGAGTCAAGGACGACTCTTTTTGAAGGGGGGGAGATGATGTAGCCCAACCTAGGACCATCACCATGTCAAGCACTCCAACATACCACAAGTCACCATGGACTTCAAAGGTGAACTCATTCCTCTTAGATAACTCAATTCCCACCCTTTTGAATGGTGTGCTACGTCATCCTCCGTCCCTTGATGATACTAGGTTCGCCACAATGACTACGCATACACGAGAGGATGACTAAGGTGCAAGAGGAATGGAGGATGCCAAGACGGTGGCTTGGAAGAGGAGAAGGAAGAGAGCAGGCAGAGTCTGGGGCGGTACTACCGGCCCCAACGGGGTACTACCGCCCGCACGGCACTACTGCCGCCGCTACCGCCAGAACCACCCTTCGGGTGCCATGTGCGGCACCGGCACCGGCAGTGCCAGCGGTACTACCGTCGACGCGAAGCGACAGGAGCGTAGCTCCCGCACCAGCGGTACTACCGCTGCTGTGGTGAAACCAGTAGGGAATATTCCCTTGTAATCTCCACCTCCCCCCCACCTACCTTTCCCTTTTGCCTCTAGACTATAAATAGGAGTTCCCCATCTCAGATCTAGGTCAAACTATGTTTTGAGATTAGAGTCGAGCTGTGCTCCTTCACCTCAAGATGGTCTCCTTCCTCCATTGGAGATGGTTCCTCCCCTGGTGGAGAAGATCCCTCTAGTGGATTCAAGACCTCTACTTGTAGTTTGACTACTTGCCAATCTTTCATCCTCGGGTGACTTTATTGGAGCGGTTTGGTTGACCGTTAGAGAAACAACCATCCAAGATCCCTTCTTGTATCTACTTGCCGATCTCCACCCTCGTGTGGATTCTATTGGGCCGGTTGGACCGACCGGTAAGGGAAACGATTCTTGTATCGTGTGTGTGTTCTTGTGTTCTAGGCGTTCTTCGTGTGTTCTTCGTGTTCTTGTGTGCGCTCGTCCATTCCCGCCGTCAATCCGTGAAGATCGGGCAACCCTAGAAGTCCTAACTTCACCATTGTATCTCTCAGCTCTTGGACCATCAATCTGCATGTGTGCTGCTCCCGGGTGTGTACGGACTCCTGTTCCAGGTGAGGATGCGTCCAGCAAGGTAGCAAGGACCATATAGTATGTTTGTGAGTCGCTTTTTACCCGTTAGCTCTCCGTACCTTCAATCTGCATGCACGTTACTGGAAAAAAAATACATGCATGTCTGTGACTCCCGGCCGCCGGCAGACTTCTGGTTCCGGCGAGGATGTGTCTAGCATGGCCATCTTGTAGATCCTCGCCTTTTCTCTGTTAGCTCTGGTAGCTTCAATCCACAGACCCCGCCGGCCGCCGCGGACTTCTCGTTCCCGGCGGGATGCGTCTAGCAACTCTGACACCTTTATTTGCATCAGTGCGACTCCCGGCCGCCGGCGGACTTCTGGTCGTGATGCTATTGGGAATTTGACCAATCTGTGACCTGGGTAGATGTTGTCCGTATGCATGCCGTATTTTTTTTCTTTGATGGAAAGAATTGTGTTGTTAATGGTGTCTGATTTCTATTTTAATATGGCTATAAACATCGACCTGAGAGAGTATGATCCGTGGACCGATCTACTAACATACTTAATGAATCTTAACCGTACGTTAATGTTTGCAAAATCTGAGCCGTAAAATGTTTGTTGTTTTAATTATATAATAGATAGAATAGAATAGAAGATAGATAGATATGTGACTTTTCCCCTTTGTGTTTATTGTGTTCTTCGTCGTGTTCTTCGTGTTCATCATCCCTACGCCCCAAATCCATGAAGATCAGGACCTAACCCACATCAACAGACATGAAGAAAATCCTGACGGACGCGTTAGGTACCCGCAAAGTCATGCTGCAGGTCGGCTCAGTAAGACCTCCGCGGTCTGACTCGAACCTGACCAGCACATTCTGGGTTCGAGTCCGGGGACTCGAACTTGAAGTAGGCTTGTAAGGTTTTGCCCAAAAGTGCAGTTAACAGGCCCGATCCGTCGAGTGTACCAGGCCTACTATGCCACCATCCCTAGGCAAAATATACGCAAAGCATCGATCGACGTATTTCCGACACAATAAGCACAATCGAGACAATCTCGACTCAAAAATAATAACAAAATGAACAAAGAACTGGACGATGCATTATCGACCTATAAGGTTCACATCAAAGCAAGAAAGTTACGACGTGCACTTACGGAGGAGTCCCTGCCCAATTCTTCGAGTCGACCAAGCACTCGGGGGCTACTGACGTGGGTTTACCCTTCGGGTGCCCCACCATGAGGACACCTGGTGCACGTACAAGCTAAGGCCCAGTGGCAAGCTTGCCAGCAAACCACGGCCCAGGCCCACGAAGGGGGCCCAAGAGGACGAAGTACGCTCCAAGACAAGCGAAGCCGAAGTCGGTAGAGACCTACCTTACCTGTAAACCTAATCAGTTGCGAATCCCCGAGACCCAGCCTCCCATATAAAGGCTGGGAGGGCCGCCGATCTAGGTAACGCAATACTCATACCCCCAAAACCCTAGCGAGATTGCATCTCGCCGGGACGCCATTGTAGCTCCTTTGTACACCTCATACATCAATAACCAGACAAGCAGGAAGTAGGGTGTTACCCTCCAGGCCTGAACCTGGGTAAATCCTTGCTTGTTAGTCGACAATACTACCAGCGCTACCAAATCTCTCTCCCTAATCTCAACCCTAGGTATCGAAACATGGGATTTGATGTGTTAACACCACGTCAATGATACAAACATATGCACCCAACATTGATCTGGTTTAGAGTTGTTGCATTACATTAGAACTGCTAAATTTTAGTAAATTACATCCACTTGTAGCACCAAAATCTAAAGATATAAACGGTGAGACCCATTGGAGGCTCCTCAGCGATTTGGGCTTTCTGGCCGTCCGATCCTCCCGGCTCCGTGCCTTCACACTCCGATCGCCACCGGCTCCTGGAGTCGGAATGAACAGGGATTTACAAAGTCGCTAACCGTACCAATCTTATTGCACCCATTCTCACTGACATCCTACATGGATGCACCCTGTAGCCCGATGGCCCGCCCGTCAGCCTAACGCTGCGCGTTTAATCGGTGTGGCGGACGGGTCAGGGCGGTGCAAATCACACTACGTTCCTCCCGTTGGTCGATTATGTTCGTTTACCATACTAGGTTGTATCGGTGCCCTTCTGAGATAGCTTTCTACATGCTTCCTCCCTCCTCTCTCTCGCTGACGATAGGCCCCTTCCGTTTTGAGGCCCACAGGTCGGTTGCTCGGGACGTCGCGTCACCGATCTTTCCCTTCCATACGTCGCCGCTGCGTATTTTCTACAGTATGTCGGGGCATGCTGGGTATTTAGCATACGTTGCACTGTTCGTGATGTCAGGGAGAATTCGGGCCGGATTTCTCTGTCCGAGGTGGCCTCCCTCCATTCGACGGCGGGTACGTTGCACTGTGCTGGTAGTCAGAAGGCCCGATTTAGCGTGACGCTGGCGGCTCGCCATTGGTCCCGAGTGGTTACCGACCTAAATACAGTGTTTCAGGGAACAAGGTATATAGCTCCATTCTGGATCAGATGGTTACATAAGGGGAGGCCCGATCTTCTCTAGTGGTTAAACCTGAAGACTGCACTTTACGTGAAAAAACTGATCGGTGGTAAAACCCGGCCTCCAGCTCTGATACCAAGATTATAATGGGAGACCCGATCTTCTCAGTGAGCGGTGGGTAGATGGATGATTGGTGATAAATAACTTACGAGAATCCGACGAACTCTCCGGCTGCTCCCCTGTTGCCAATGCAACAGCTCTTCAACCCAATGGATATTCGCGACACCTCACACCGATGTAACGTAGCCGCCGACCACGAAGCGGTTTCTGCAATCTACTAATTCCCAGTGGAACAATAGATCACACACAAACTTTGGTAGCAGGAACCTCCAGATCGCAACAAAGTGGAGGGGTTGAATTCCTGATCGAAACAAAGAGGAATTCTGATAGATGAATGCTTACCAATCCAATCTAGGGTTTAACATAAACGTGGTCTAACTCTTCTAACTCGCCGCCCCAACTATATATGGAGCCCTAGGGTTGGCTTAGGCAAAACCGACTCAAAACGTAGTTTGGTTCGACCTAAAACGTACAAACCGACCAGAAAACTGGTTCGATCAGATCTGGCACGCAGGCCACCGGCCTGGCCGGGTTGTAGGCCGGCCTAGAGGCCGGATTTTTAGGCCAGGCTGGAGGCCAGGTTTTAGGCCGGCAACCTTGGGTGCATGCCCGGCCTAGGCCGGGTTGGAGGCCGGGCTGGAGGCCGGCCGCCTCTGGTGCATGCCCGGCCTGGCTGGGTCGAAGGCAGGGCTGGAGGCCGACTGCCTCTAGTGTCCAGCCAGCCTGGCCGGGTTGGAGGCCGGCCTACATCTTCTTTGTTTCTTCATCGTCTCCTCCTGTTGCGCATGCCTCCCGCTCCTCCCTCGCGCCATAGGTGACATTGTTGCTCCAATTCTTTGCGCGCACCTTCTTCTCCATGCGCCACGCTCTCCATTAACTCAAACCTATTGATACCACTACAAGAATCCAGGTCTTCTACCACGGAATGAGTTCGTGGTTGAAAGTCAAAAATCCGTCGTAAACGCTTACCTACGACGGATCTGTTGATCGTGGCTGAAAGTGCGTCATAGATGAACTCCGAGACGGTTTTCCCGAACCGTCTTGGATCCGTGACGGCCAGACCCAGCCCGAGGCCCGCCCGGCCCAACTGACCGTGACGGAAAAAACGTCACCGCTGGCTGTCCCCTTGCCGGAAAAGTGGCGACAATTGTGTCAGACCAATGATTGGTCTGTCAGGACCGGTCGGGTCTGTCGTTTAGCGTGATGTCATATGAAACGTGGCATCATGACCTACGTACATGAGGCATTTTCGGATGCCGACACGTGTTGATAGGGCAAAGGTGCCCGATCTTTCGATGAGATGGAGATACGTCGATTCTGGTGGAGTTTGACCTTGGCGATCCGACTACTACGCACACGTACGCAGCGCCAATGCAATCGCTTGTCCAATCTCCCGAGGTTATCAATCCTGCAGAAGCACGATCAGCCTGACCAAAAGGTCTAGTTCTACCTGCGATCGAGAAACAAGTAAGAACTAATAATGCAATCAACAATTGCGGATGAAAGATGAGCTTTATTGAAAAGGTGGGATTCCGTAAGCGGTCTTGAACAGGCCGTTGAGCACTGGACGAGTACACGAAGATGCAACGATTCGGTATGCAGTCTTTTAGCTAAACAAAATCCAAGTCTAAACGATGACCTACGGGAGGTATATAAGGAGGAGAGGCAAGGGTGGCGGCCAGGGAGGTGGACGCACGCCCCAAGGCACCCATAGCTCAACCCTAACTAGATTTAGGGGTGCGCCTTGGCGCAGGACCCCACGAGCCCTGTATTGACGACGCGCCATACACGATGCTCTTAATCAACGGGAGGAAACAATTATATCCATATATAAGTTCCACAACCAAATTAAACAAATATTAGATAAGAAACAATGATTTTCTGGGCTGCCTAGGGCAATAGATCACCGACGGCCCAAACAGACATGAGAAGGTTTATTCCTTATCGTGCGCGGTCATCTTACTAAGACAATTTTAAGGGACGATGGATCCAATAGCGAAAACCGACGATCGCCATAGGGACTCATCGTGAAGTCATTCCAGAAGAACATGAAGTTACATCTAAAATACTTACCCTCAAGAGTTCTACACGTTTTAATGCGTTCCCTGAGATTCTACACAGAGCCTCGCCGCACTTCCTCTGGAAGGAACGAATATCATCACGACACCGTGAGCTCCCACACGCCAAACACAGTTGACACAGCATTAAACAAAGCGTCAACCTGCTCGAGAAACACTTTTGAAAGAGCAAAATTATTAGTACTACACACACAGCCGATTCATACACACGTTACGGCAGCCGGCTTAGTAGTGACATCGTTTCCACCCTTATCCCCTCCAGCTTCATCTTCCTCACCCCAACCGTCGCAATTACTCCTTCGATGGGTGCTCTGAGCTCTGTCTTGACAACACGTCATAGACAATGCTAATAATCAACGGGTTTAAATAATTATATCGACATGTTAATTCGAGCACAGATCAACGCAGAGGGTCTATATGTATCAAAAGACGTCATGAGTACGCTTTGAAAACTACAGATGGAATGCTCAAGGAGGACCGGTAGGCCAACCTAGGCAAAAGTTTCGCAGGAACGCCGCCTCGGCGCTTCAACTCTGCTGCGGTATGCCTTGACACACGATGCCCCGAGGCCTTTATTGATGACACGGCACAAACAATGGTACTGTAATAAGTAAGGGGTGAACAAACAATTTCGAGCCGGCCAGTAAACAACATGCAAGCACCAAGGAAAACTTAAGCCACGAACATCAATCTCCTAATGGCCTCACTCTACCTCCAATCATAACGTTCGAACACCGAGAAGTCAACCAGCTCGCCTTCCACGTCGATGTCGCATAAGGAATCGCCCCTATGCACGCTGATTACTTTAGAGTCCTGTTCGACGATGTAATCATCAGTCGCAAACACACATCGATTCTCCGAAGGCCAGCTGCACGTGTAAGCATCGCTAAACAACCAATGTCAACCGAATCGGGAACATCGGATGTGAACGTCGGATCGAAAGCATAACCCGAACAATCACACGATGTTGTTACACCGTGAGTCGACAGATAAGCCGGCTCATCCTCTTTCTTTGTCGAGAAGAATGGAACGACGAGATCTTCTCAATAGGCACAACGCTGTCCCGCGTCGACCAAGAATGCGAGAGGACAACTGTATCTGGTTCTTCCATTACGTCAACCCTTCCCGCTAACGCCGAACAGCTCGACGAAGAAGAGAACGATGATGGTCCTGGCGACGTTCGCCGAAGGACCGACGTCCGGTACCCGTTCGCCGCCAGAACGTCATCCAAATCGTTCGTCCATTTGAAGGCCGATGAGGCCCAAGATAACACGCAACTACCTGTTGCCGCTCAAGCAAAAAGACTGCAATCCAGGTATCGCTGTCAGCACTGTAGGCAGGGTCTTTCCGTTGTTCCTTCGTTAGAAGCTCACGCCTCTGATTAATCATCTTCGACAATGCGCTGCCAGTCGGAACCGGCGGCACAGCGAGCCCACCCGCGCTAATGCACCATCCAATGGGTAAATGCATACGCGGAGGCACGAGAATGCTATTTTGGCAAAGACCATCGGCTCCGCCTTCCTCAGGTAACCCCTGTGGCGTCGACCGGCTCTACGCGCCATTGCGAGGAGGAGAACAAACAAAGCAGGACGAAAGTGGACAGAGATGGGAAAATGCAAATAGCATGAGGTGGACAAGAAGGACATAAGAAGCCAAATAGTTAAACGGTGCTCGACACGCGCACGTGCATTACGAACGGAGGAAGACACATTGCTTACATTAATGACGATAACTCATTGGGACGAAAACCAGAGGAAAAGTCGGCTCCACCGATGCTGACATGTCCCTTAGCCGTCACCTATTCCACGGTTTGCAATAGCAAAACATATAGTACCACGTTTTTTTACAGATCACCGTCACAGTCGCGTGTTCGCCGAATCCGTTCGTCCGGCTAATAGAAGTTTGAACGAATGAGAAGCATCACAAAATATCTGTTCTCCAAACGTAAAGACAGAACTATAAATTGTAGAGGAAACATTAGTTTCCACCTTACCATATCCGGCTTAATAATCATCGTCACAACACCGTGGATACAAACAAAGGCAACGAAAATGAAGCCGGCAAACGAACCTTCTGTCGCTCAAACGACCCGAAAACGAAGCACTGCCACTTGAACTCATACCCTGAAGCCGGCACACCTCCACTACATAAGGAATACATGGGCTACCGGGCCGTTAAACCATCACCAAACGGATGAGTTAAACCTATTTAATAGCATCAAAATCTATAACATAGATCCTAGTTCAACCCTTAGCATCACCTGTTCCATTCACCGTGCGAAAGGCTCCCCTGCATCAAGACTCCATCGCCTTCTGACTACATTCAGACAAAGGTAACGTATATTGCACGCGGCTCTTCGTAGCTGACGATCATCACCATAAATGAACTAATCCCCTCTCGTCTGATTCTTATATTATTAGGGAAAATGTCTTTCAGCCAGTCGTGTCCAAGTCCAATACGTATATTGCCGTTAGGCACAGCAAGACGCTCTCTCCCGAGGCGATCTTTAAACGGATCTGGCAAGACAGAGCGGGGCGAGAGAGAAAGAACGAGCGTGGCTGTGGCAGCAGTATGCTGCGGCGCTTGCGCATTCAGGTCCGACCCTGTCTCCCGAGGATCATCCAGGGGATAGAGCATGTGGAAGGAACGGAGACCATGTGACCTTCAGATAAAAAACAAAGGGTCCAGATAAAACCTAAGAAAATCCGTGCTACAGAACAAAGATCCTGAAGCGAAGCCTTGTAGCATGCATGGGGAAGGAACGGATGATTAGGTAGGATCTATGAGATCATTTTTTTCTAATACACAAAACATGTTTAAATATTCTCAAAAAAATGGACAACACACATCTAGGTCATATATGCAACTCCAAAAAATTGTTGCTTCAAATTCGACCTACACTTAGAGATTTTTTTAATTTTCCTAGATTTTTTAACAATGTTTAAATGTGATTTTTATGACTTAATCCTATGATCTCGCCTAAAGGGGAGATCCTATACAAGTCTCCCCCACGGTGATACCACAGATATGGATTTTTTACAAATATTGCCCCATATCCAACGTATTTGTCAAAACTAGCCCCCATTGATTTTTTTTGTCAAATATGGCCCTGGCGGAAAGAACAAAAGGCGACACGTGTCCTCCCTACAAAACAGCTGGCGGAATGCTACCACTAACCGCCAAACCTATGGGCGGAAGCTCTCGCCCGCCGAATGCAAAGGAGGAAGGTGACTATGCGCTGTTTCGTTGCGCACCACTTGTCCAGTTACAGCCCACCCAGAGAGAGAAACGTTATCTTCCGCCAACCCAGAGGGAAACAAATACGTTGGGCAGGGGGTCATATTTGTAAAAACGTCCTAGGATATGCACCAACTAACATAACAATAGTATCAATGATTTGGAAAATATCAATGCATTAAACATAATATTCGGATTGTTTCGCAAAGAAAAACATAATATTCGGATTAAAGATTTTTTGATCTGTGCAAAAAAGATTAAACACAAGTGAATAGTATCATGTACTATTCACATGGCATTTGTCTTTTTATACATGCCACATATTGTCCAATTTTTTTATGAAAATTTGTGGATACATGAGAAACAACATAGTCAATGTCCATGATTTATTTCATATTTTTGGAAACTTGAAAGTGCGACATGCAGAAACAGGTGCGGGTACAACTAGTTGCAAAGTTTAGTTTCCTGGAGAAAAAGATTTTGTTTGGGTCTCGTGCACGACAAACAGCACCTACGCCCCGCTAGGCGCATATAGAGTCATCAATTAGCTCCCCGTAGCGGGTCATCATACCTGTACTGACGTCGGTTGCCCACGGGAGCAGCTTGTGGCCGGGTCGTGTGGCAGCATAGGGTCACACCGCGTCAACCAGGCCTGTTCTTGCATGATGCATGGGGTCCGTACCTTCCTCGCCGCACCGCTGTCCGCAGCAAGGCTTGTCTACGAAGCCTTGACTTCGTGAAACAATTTCTATTGTATTGTATCTACAATTATTTTTTAATGAAAATCCTTCAAGGTATTCTAAGAGAGAGGATCGATAATGTGTATATATCATGTGCACCACCGCAATTAGTGCACGCACTTGACCAATAAAAAGTTATAAAAAATCTCGAAAAAATATTGTACATTGACACAAAACCTAAATACACATCGTTGAAAAAAATACCAAATTAAATTTAAAACACGTCAATAATAGTGAAATGACAAGTTGTTATTAATAGTGTCACTGGGCCAAATTCAAAGCCCACATGATAATTGTCACTAATCAGTTTTGGATTTTTCTATTCGTTTTCTCGATCAATGTTATGAATATATATTTGAAATTTTAGACATGTAAATTAGATACGAGTATTTATTTTGTATTCTGAAAACATTTTAGGTGCTCAACCGGATCTGGGTGCACGAGATGCACCAATTCCTAATTGGGTGCACAATATGTTCTCGGGGTGCGTGCATGTATCATGCATTTTCGACATTTTAAAACCCCTTTAAAAACAATCAAAGAAATTGAGGGAAAATCATTCCTTATTTGGAAAACACTCACAAAAGAGTATTTGTATGTGACATACATGCATGGTTGCCGGGAAAAATAATACTACCAGACATGGATCGAGTAGTAAATTTTTAAGTTCCGACTCCGGATGGCAATGGGGTCATGTCCGTCGTGAGACTGAGGTTGAACATCCTCCCCACCCTCGGGGTCGGCCACACCAACATCCACGCAACAATGTGCATCAACCACATGTGCGTGAGGACGACCATGTCGCTAAGTTAAAACTGAACATTCCACCTTTTGAGGGTCGCTATAATCCTGATGCTTATCTTACATGGGAACTATAAGCAGAACAACGTTTTGCATGTTTAAATTATCCTGATGATCGTCGCGTTTGTGCTGCCACTTGTGAATTTACTGGTTTCGCTTCGGTTTGGTGGTCCGAGCATACTAGAGTTAATCATGATAATATGCCTACTACTTGGGATGCTTTGAAACATGCTATGCGTACTCGTTTTGTACCTCCTTAATCAGCGTGAAATGTTTACAAAATTGACACGTTTGGAACAAGGAAAAAAATCGGTAGAAGAGTATTATCAAGAATTACAAACTGGTTTGATTCGTTGTGGACTTGTAGAAGATAATGAAGCCATGCTTGCACGTTTTCTGAATGGGGTAAATAAAGAAATTCAAACAATCTTAGACTACAAGGAGTATACTACCATCACTCGTTTATTTCATCTTGCTTGCAAAGCTGAACGTGAAGTGCTGGATCGACAACCACGACCAAGACCTAACTTTTCTGCAGGGCGTACATCGTCATGGACGTCACGCCAGTCGGATGCCGCATCACGTAGCGCTGCACCACCTTCTTCGGCCAACAAATCCACCATTTCGCCCTCACGCGCACCTGCACCGACGCCACCATCAACATCTGCTGCTCCTGCCAGGAGTTCGGCGTCTTTCGCGGGCTCCACGGGCAGGAGACGGGACATTTAGTGCCGCAAATGCTGGGGTTATGGTCATATTGAGAGAGAGTGAAGAACACAGCGCGTCATGATCATGCGTGAAGATGGTGAGTATGATTCTGCTAGTGATTATGATGAGGAAACACTTGCTCTTATTTCCACGCAGCAAGGGGACGATGGCCATCCAGAGCAAGATATGGAGTTTATGGCCGCCGAAGCTGCGGATTCCTACAAGAGCTTGGTTGCATAACGCGCTTTGAGTGTGCAACTAAGTCAAGCTGAGCATGATCAATGCCATAATTTGTTCCAGACCCGTGGTGTTGTCAAGGATCGTGCTATTCGGATCATCATTGATGGTGGGAGTTGTAACAATTTGGTAAGCATTGACATGGTGGAAAAGCTCTCTATAACCACACGACAATATCACCATCCATACCACAAACAATGGTTCGACACCACAGGTAGACTTAAGGTAACTCGTACAGCGAGATTGCATTTTTCCATTGGCACATATTCTGATTTTGTGGATTGTGATGTTGTGCCCATGCAAGCTTGTTCGTTGTTACTTGGTAGAGCATGGCAATTTGATAAAGAATCTTTCATATTGGTAAAACTAATCAGTATACTCTTATGCACAATTGAAAGAAAATTGGTCTTAAACCTATGACTCCAGAATTTTTTTTGAAAGATGATCTTGCTAGAGCTAGTAGAGCAAAACTGAGCAGAAAAATATGAGTGAGAATCAGATTGTTGCTAATGAAGTCATGCTACCTCTAAAAAATTATAAATCTGGTTCCTCACTTTCCAATGAAATTTGTTTGAAACATCCATCTTTACTTGCTACCAAAACTGATATTTCTGAATTGGATGTTACTACTTCTGTGTGTTACGCAATTATTTGTGAAGAAGTACTATTTTGAGTTGGATATGCCTCCTTCCTTGCCCCTGCCGTTGCTAACATTTTACAGGAGTTTGAGGATGTTTTCCCAAAGAGATGCCACCGGGGCTTCCACCCATTCGCAGAATAGAACATCAAATTCATTTGATTCCTGGAGCTTCCCTTCCTAACCTCGCGGCATACCGTACCAATCCGAGGAGACTAAAGAGATTGAATGAAAATTCAAGAACTGCTTGATAAAGGTTATATTCGTGAGTCTCTTAGCCCATGTGCTATTCTGATTTTATTGGTACCTAAGAAAGATGGATCATCTAGAATGTGCACTGATTGTAGGACTATAAATAATTTTACAATTCGTTATAGACACCCTATACCACGTTTGGATGATATGCTTGATGAGCAGAGTGGTTCTACCATATTTTCTAAAGTTGATTTGCGTAGTGGTTACCACCAAATTCGTATGCAATTAGGAGATGAATGGAAACCAACATTTGAAACTAAATTTGGCCTTTATGAGTGGTTAGTCATACTTTTTGGGTTAACTAATGCTCCTAGTACTTTCATGAGATTGATGAATAAAGTTTTACGTGCTTTCATTGGACATTTTATGGTGGTCTATTTTGATGATATCTTGATATACATCAAATCTTTAGAGGATGATGTCAATCATTTGCGTGTTGTTTTTGATGCTTTGCGTGCTGCACGTTTATTTGGTAATTTTGAGAAGTGCACCTTTTGCACCGATCGAGTCGCGTTTCTTGGTTATGTTGTCATAGCACAGGGCATTGAAGTGGATCCCGCAAATATTGAGGCTATTTTGAGTTGGCCAACTCCTCTTACGGTCACCCAACTGAGGAGCTTCCTTGGCCTTGCTGGGTTCTATCGGCGTTTTGTCAAAGATTTTAGTTCTATTGCAGCGCCATTTGAATGAGCTGACAAAGAAGGATGTGCCCTTTGTTTGGGGCGATGCACAACAGGATGTTTTTATGAGGAGACATCGACGCCCCTGATATATTGAAAAAACACCCGTCGGGTGCCGCAAACTCGTTGGGTCGCGGCCGATCTAGTGTAGATCTTGACCTGACAACGGGTATGGGGTCGGGTCGCGTCGGCGGGGAGGATGATACAGTGTCGGGTGCGGATATGGGCGCACCGGGGGTCAAACGACCAGGTAACCATGCATCCTTAGTTTGATGCGCATTCCATGCGTATATCTACTAGTGGGAATTGTTGTTTCCACCATGCAAAGTCTCATTCGGAGAAGCTAGAATATCTGATGCCAAATCTATATGGCAAATAGGCATTAGTAATTTCTATGTTAGCTCTGGAAGTAGTCAAATCGTGATGACAAAGCCCACAAATCTCATTAATTAGTGTACGTAAGAAATCATAATAAGTTGCCCTATAAGTGAAGCCTGAGCCGTTCAAGATATCTTCCGATATTCCGATAAATCGGCCGATTTATCACTTCACAGTGTCTGACCGATAAGATAAGTCGGCCGATAAAGTCGATGATATGTTGATAAATCAGCCGATATGCCGATAAATCGGCCATTTTACCCCTTATCTTAGGTCGGCCGATAAGTTCCTGATAAGCGATATCCCCAACATTGCCCTACCGAACTTGCAAAACTTTTTCTACTACTCCAGCAGTAGTAACCTGGGCATGGGAAGCCCGACAACTAGTGTTTCTCGACATTTCACCAGAAAATATATATGTGCTACTACCTCCGTACCAAAATATAAAATGTTTTACCTGGGCATGGAAGTAGCAACTTTCTCATATGGATGTATCAATCTCGATGCGCATTAATTAGTACTGTGTATATTTGTCCATTTTAATCCAAATGTAGTCGGTATTGAAATATGTAAAACATCTTATATTTTGATACCAACCGGAGTATTTACTCTGAAAATGATTTGTTTGAGAATCCTCTGAGAATGATATATTTAATACAAGAAGGCATATTCAAGTGTTTGGGGCATGGCTGGGATGGACCCGGGCCGGCCGAGATATGCCCATGCTTGACTACTAGTACTATTATTAGTACTAAGAAAGCTTATCGAAATTTCAACCGGCCGGTAATAAAGGAAACCTGGACACCTAGCTCGGCACCTTCACCGCGCTACACACTCACTTTCTTCCTCCAGGCTTCATCTCCCTGCCCTTCGCAACCATGGCTCCAAAGTCCCCTGCGAAGTTGGCTGCTAAAAAGGAGATACCCACTCCAGGTTTCCGTCTCGCCATCATACGGGGCGGCCGCAGGAAGAAGCCGGTGGCGAAGTCCGTCAAGGCCGGTCTGCAGTTCCCTGTCGCCCGCATCGGGCGCTACCTCAAGGAGGGCCGCTACGCCAAGCGCATCGGCACCGGGGCTCCCGTCTACCTCACCGCCGTCCTCGAGTACCTCGCCGTGGAGGTGCTGGAGATCGCCAGGAATACGACCAAGGACAAAAAGAGGAGCCGCATCATTCCAAGGGACCTGCTGATCGCCATCAAGAGCGACGAGGAGGTTGACAAGATGCTTGTCGGCGTCACCATCGCGCAAGGCGGCGTGGTGCCCTACATACACTGTGCTGCTCCCAAAGAAAACCTCGGGGAAGGCTGCCAAGTCGCCCAAGAAGACCGGAAGGAAGGCTGCTGCCAAGTCACCTGGGAAGACCGCGGGGAAGCCTGCCAAGTCACCCGAGAAGACCGCGATGAAGGCTGCCAACTCTCCCAAGAAGAACGCCGGAAGGCTGCCAAATCGCCCAAGAAAACCCGCGAGTCCCCCAAGGTTTAGATCTGTATCGGCTTGTGTAGTGCCGTTTTTGCAGTTTGGCTAACTAATGTTGTACTCCTAGATGTAGTATTTTGATTTTTATTACTAAGCAAATCCTTTTGTTAGTTAATGTTAACCTAGATTTAAGTTAGAGCTCTTTCGATGTTTGACCGTGGGATTTGCAGACTGAGATCAAGTGACTGTCAAGTGACTGAGCATCTACAGTGTTGCCAAAGCCAAATTTGCCATGTAGATTTATTTGGCATGAGTGCTAGATTTGCTATTGTAGCTACAATGTGCCAAATTGCAAATCCCCTCATGTGATGCCCCACCATGTGCCAAAAGTAAAGTTAAAATAATTTTTGGCTGCTCACCCATCTCTATTCCCACCCTCCATCCTATTATTTTACTCACTTCAACTCATTTGTTATTAGCTCTTCTAGCTAGTTGCTCCCACGTCAAATATTTTGGCTATGGAAACAAGATTTGGCAACTACACAATGTAGGGAACCGGTTCCCAAAGCCAAATTTCATATTTGGCATTCTATTTTGGCATACATTGTGGGTGCCCTTATCACCAGCCACTTTGATCCTACAGTCCAAATTTTGAAAACAAAATTCAAACTCTACAAAATTTCCAACTTTTTTCAAGTAGTATAATTATTGAAATTGTGATCACGTAGTTTACGTGCAGCATTTCCTTTTACTTTCATTTTCCCTATACATAGAATGATTGTGAAGTGGCCCACCGATGTGTCCCGAGCTGTCTCGGAATATATAGTCCTTGTAACGCCCTTGAAAACCCTAACCCTCTCCTCTTCAACCAGATTTGGCGGTGAACACGTTGAGATGATATTCCGGCGGTGAAAACGTTGAGATGATTAGTGCCATGCAATGAGAGACTTCACAAATACTACCGCATGATTACAATAGGTTCTAAAAATATTACAAGGTTCAAACTAATTACACATACATTCAATGATCAGTGCCATTGCAGGGAGTTATTACAAGGTTTTTCAGACTGATGTTATACATAGAAACTCCTCCACTCCATTGATTTTGCAAAGGGATAAGCCACCGAAAAGTCATGCACGAAATGAACATTGTCCATTAAGTTCATACCTATATCAATCAAATCAAATTGAGCTTCTGAAGAAGCTTTGTCGTCCAGCCGGAGTCGCCTGTGTTGAGTACGAAACCATGTTTCCCCCTGATCTGTATCGACATCTGATACGTCCAAAACGTATCTATAATTTTTGATTGTTTCATGTTAATATTATGCCTTTGGCACTTGTTTTTACATTAAGTTTATGATTTATTTGGACTAACCTATTAATAGTTGCAAAAGTGCACAATGTTCTTGTTTTACACTTTGATGTGTAGGAATTATCAAGAATACAAGAGGAAACCTTGTTGGAGTCGAATTGGGACTTTCCTGAAATCTGTCTGAGAACTTTTTACGAATATTGTCAGTTTGACCCTTGAAGACGACGTCAAATGGAAAACTCAATAAATAGAAAGTTGCAGAGAATTTTCTCCTAATGATCGGGATATAAAATTCGGCCTAATCCGAGTCCGCACGGCCGAGATAAGCCCGATTTACCGAAACCCTAAAAGGGGATGACGGAAATCCGAGAAGATAAAAAAAGGGAGGAAACCTAGGTTGTGGCCAACACCCCATACCACGATTTTGCAGCCACCAAAGCCACGTTTTTGCCTCCCCCATGGATCCCATCTCCATGGGGGAGGGCTCCCAAGAAGCCATGAAGGAGGGAGGCTAAGGGGCGGTACTCCCCCATGATGCCGGTGACGGGGAAGGAGCTCCCCGCGCCGCCGCCGGCGCCACCGCCGCCCTGCGCCACTGCGCTGCCTCTCCGCCGTGTTCACCGCCATCTCCATCACCAACTCCTCCTTGTATTCAGTGGTTCATCCTCCCACAAACCTCTGTACCGCTCTATGTAAACATGATGTTTGATGCTATAATGTTTATCCTATGATCTACGTCATGTTTGTGTAGTTTATTTGTCTTTTGATTGCTTGGTTGAATGTTTTTGGTTCATTAGAGTTGTATGTTGATATGGTATTGTCCTTTGGTGTCCATTATACTTGTGCGCGCATGGATCAACATCACGGGGTTGGTAGTATTTGTAAACGAAGGGGGGAGTCCTGCCGGAGTGACAGAAACCTAAGGGCGTGAACCGGTTAGTTACACGTATGGAATAAGAGGACCATAAACTTAAGGCTATGGTTGGGGAAACCTTAATGCATTGTTAGTATTCGCGGATGCTTTCTAACAATCCAATCATATAGTATTTGTAATCCCAGGTAGTGGAGTGCATGTATATTTAGCCTCTCCCACATAGAAAACTGCATCGAAGACAATGAACCCGATATATTTGCTAATTAATCTTGGACAAAGCCATCACAATTACCACCACTTTTCCACACTCATGGTACTGTTAGTTTATGGTTACTTAGTGTACTTTATTGCTGCAGCACTAATTTTTACTTTCTTGTATTTATTATCTCGCAAAGCTATCTCTCATACCCGTATTGTTACTCTAGTATTATTTCCTAGATGAAGTAAATGTTTAGTGTGCGTAGAGTTGTATCAGTGGTTGATAGAACTTGAGAGAATACTTATCCTACCTTTAGCTCCTCGTTGGGTTCGACACTCTTACTTATCAAAAAGGCTACACGCGATCCCCTATACTTGTGGGTTATCAAGACCTTTTCTGGTGCCGTTGCCGGGGAGACATAGCGTAGGTGAATATTCTTGTGTGCACTTGTTTGCTTTATCTCTAAGTAATTTTTATTTTCAGTTTTAAGTTGTACTTTATCTTAGTATGGATAGAGAATGCGAATTACAAAAAAAATTAGTTGTAGTCGTTATCTAAAAACGTTTTCAAAAAGAAAAGTGATTGGAAAGATGAGTAATGGTTAAGTGGGGGTCGACCTTGAACACTTGTGTTCATGCCTATGAAAAAAAAAATCTTTCCATGGAAGCTTTTCATCAAAAACATGTAAATATTGTGTATATACCTCTGTACATAAAAATAAAATGCTAATTATAGTCTCTAGTTAATTGAAAGTTGATAGTTTTGCTTTGCTGTCCAGAAACAGATTTTCTGTGCTCCACCGTATTAAATGTTTAAAATCATTAGAACGTGATCTTGATCTGAAATTTCATGAGTGCAAAGTAATGCTTATTATCTTTCTTTCATTAGACTAACTTTTTGTGATTTGAGTTACGTAGCTGTCTCGAAAAATTCGATCTTCACCGACTGTTTAATTTAGACAGATTCCTGTGCTTCACTGTAAAAAATCGTGATAAATCTCAGAATAGTATTTTGACCTGAAAATTTTTGTGCATAAAACTGAGATTATGATCTGCTTTTCATTAGTTAAAAGTTTTTGATTTGAGCTACTTAACTATCTCGTTGAATGCTATCTTTACGGACTGTTCAGTTTTGACAGATTTCTTTGTTTATTCAATATTGTACTTGGTGTTATTAGTTTCATTAGTTTTTCGACGGACAACATGAATACCTTAGTATATACAGTGGCTAATGTTGAGTAAAGATTATAAAACTTGTCAATACTTGAACATGAGTGGATTTTATTTAATGAGTACTAACCCTACTAATGAGTTTTGTGAAGTTTTATGTGGATGTAGCCTATAAGATCCAATCAATATGGTAATATGAGATGAATAAGAAGACGCAAGAGCTCTAGCTTGGGGATGTGTAGGTGTATCCCAAGAACATATTCAAGAAGATACAATCATCTAAGCTTGGGGATGCCCGAGTCATCCCCCTATTCATCAACTAACATGAGGTTGTCTCGTTCATACTCTATATTACCCGTCCACATGATATGTATTATCTTAACTTGTATTATAATTTTTTCATATGTTGTGGTTTTACCTTCTTTAGTTTTATTAGGCTCTTTATTTGGTTTTTATTGCTTCTTTACTTTCACTTATAAATTCAAAATAACAAAAATATTTTCTTTTCTTTTGTTTCTTTATTTGGTTCTTTCTTTGTATTCTAAATAGGTTTTACTTTCGATTTTTATTTAGAGTTTTCCTTGATGTAGCTAGCATGTTTAGGTCTTGTTTAGCCTCTGGTCTTTTAGTTTATCAAAAATAATGTACCAAGTTTTACCGATTTAGCTTAGTTGATGCATATGTAAAAAGTGATTTTCTGTTTTCGGTATCTACTGCTCATTGCGTGATTTTTCATATTTTACTGGAAGCTCTAAAAATCACGAACAAATTACGGATGTTGTACCACCGAATCCTCTGCATGCACACAAATTGGCTAAAATTTCGGACATGTTTTAGAGCTCCTAAAAATTACGTTTGCCAGCTGCTGTTTTTCTGGATAGATTCTGACTTTTGTTGCAAGAGTGGCCTCTTTGCGTTTTCATTTGATTATTAATGGTTCTTACCTTTCATTTAGAAGTTGGTCATTTAAGCAACCTTTCTGTAACTTAAAAACAAAATTTGATTTGGTTTAATAGCAGCACTTTGGAAATATTATGTATTGCAATAAGTGTCTAGCTAAAAGGCGTTAAAAAAAGCGCTTATGGGAGGCAACCCATTATTTTTATTTCTGCAATTTTTCTTTTCTTGAGTCAAGGAGTTTGTTTACTTCTGTGGCAACTCCTTTGTATCTTTAATTTCATGCATTGTTGTGCCAAGAGTAGTCTCTAATGATAAGATGTTGCTAAAATTTTGATTGCTGCGCAGGAACAGATTTCTATTGTTCACTGTACGAAATTCATAAAATCACCAATTGTGAATTAAATCTGAAACTTTTTGTGCGTAATCCTGATATATGTATGCATCTTTCGTTAGTTCAAAGTTTTTCGATCTGAGTAACGTAAGTGACTCGAAAAAATTCGTCTTTGCGGACTGTTCTGTTTTGGACAGATTATGTCATTTATTTTGCATTCTCTCTTTTACTAGTGTTGAGTGGAATTCTTTTTTGGGTGGAAGAGCTTCACGTAACATCAGTGGCTGTAGCTAATATTTAAAGTAGCGGTCATATTGCGTCCTTACAGAACATGTGAGTTTTTGATTGTGCACTAACCCTCTAATGAGGATTACTTTGAGTTTGGTGTGGCGGAAGTTTTCAAGGGTCAAGAGGGAAGAGTGATATAATAGGATGGAGAAGAGTGAAAAGCTTAAGCTTGGGGAGGCTCCCATGGATATTCCCAACATATTTCAAGAAGACTCAAGTGTCTAAGCTTGGGGATGCCCAAGGCATCCCCTTCTTCATCGTCAAAATTATCAGGTCATCTCTAGTGAAACTATAGTTTAATTCTTTCACATCATATGTGTTGTTCTTGGAGCGTCTGTATCTTATTATTTATTTATCTTAGCATCAAACACCAGTTACATTAATAAGTTGATCGTCATATCTTTTATTTATCCCTTGTGTTACAAAGTTTACCTGGTTAATGGATTATTTGTTGAAACTTAAAAATGATGTGTGAATAATATTGTTTAGTAGTTTATGTTTTCTTATGGTTAGTCTCAACTAGCTAATAGTGCATATTATGTTATTTTGATATTAACATGCATTGTCCTGTTCATAAGATGGTATGGAATTGTGGTATCCTCCTCTGAATGATTTACTTGAATCGACCTGGCACATGCTCACACATGTTCATGACTGAAAAATAAAAGTCAATTAAGCCTTGATGATCTATTTTGCCTCAGAGTTTTGGTATCATTTTTATGCCTCCGTTAATTTTATTCTGTCGCAAGTATGATTATGACGGTTATTGCTCTCTTGATTGTCGCTTCCCAGTCTATTGCTAGCCTTCACTTGTACTGAGCGGGAATGCTGCTCGTGCATCCAAATCCCTAAAACCAAGTTATCCCAAAGAGTCCACCACAAATTCCTACGCATGGTATTTCAAACCATTCCAAGTAAATTTTCATGTGCTACCTTTAAAATCTTCAAAATATTTCTCATTTTGTGACACTGTTTTTAGCTCACGAGGACGTAATAGTTGGGTTTGTTATCTTCCATACTAAATTAAGTCCCCGACTTGCATGCTTCATCTGCTCGTCACTAATTTTGCAAAGAGCTGGTTAGACCATTATAACATCTAAAAAGTAAAAATAAAATAGGCACTCCTCCATGGTATGAGATTGTTGGCAGGCACCCGAGGATTCGGTTAGCCATGGTCTGTGTAAGCAAAGGTTGGGAGGAGTGTCATGCTATATAAAAGTGCATGCTATAAATGCCTAATATCAATAACTCGGAACCGCTCTCAACTTGTTTAGTATGGAAGATAACAAGAACTCTATTGCTGATTCGTTGACAGGAACAACCACCTCCCAAAACAATTTTTACTTCTGTTTTTAATAAAAAGCTCTAGCACATGTTAATCCCTGCTTCCCTCTGCGAAGGGCCAATCTTTTATTTTAATGTTGAGTCACCATCCTTTCTTTGAGCACTTCCTTGAGAGCATAACTGTCATTCTTAGTGTAATGTGCTTGTCCCAGAATGCGGTTATCTGCGGTATAACTATGATGCTTTTACCTTTGATATCTTTACATCTAGTCTTCACTTGAACTTCAGAGGTGCCTTGGCATTTATGTTTTGCTCCACAATTAAGGGCAAGCGAGATATCACTCTACCATGCTTTATTATGATCATTACAATCTTGTTGATGTTTATAAATTTCATGTTATGAGCTCTTAGTTCGTTGATACTTTTCATTTGGTAACATGATTGCTAAGTTTTATTATCCTTACATCATGCAATTGTTAAAGACCTGATCATAGTGTCGGGGGGTTGCCCCCAGGTAGGGCAAAGAGGTAGTGTTGGGAGCTATGAAGTGGAAAGGAAGGTCAATCCGGGTCTCACAAACTGGATCACTCGGACCGGATCATGCTTAAATACAGGAAGAGACCAAGAAGCATCAGGCAAAGTCTAGCCGGATCAGAGGAAGAGATCCGGCTCGGCTAGCCGGGTAGCCAGGGAAGAGATCCGGCTCAGCTAGCCGGGTTGCCTGGAAGAACCCGGCTTACCAGCAATGTCGGATAATGCACAGGGGCCGAGTAATGTCAGTAAAGTTCACGGGTCCTGTAGGCCTCCTGCCCGAGGCTCAGAAGACACGGGATTCCTGGGAGCGCAGCAACCTAGGAGCTGACTCGGCCAATTCGGGAAAGGGGCTATGGCCTAGACCCGGTGGGCTACGCCTGCCATTGCCCGAAGTGGCAAGATAGGCCTGCTAGGACTCGACAGCCAGGTCAAGACACGGGATTCCTGGGAGCGCAGCAACCTAGGAGCTGACTCGGCCAATTCGGGAAAGAGGATGTGACCTAGACCCGGTGGGCTACAGCTGCCATTGCCCGAAGGGGCAAGATAGGCCTGACAGTCTGGCCGTTGGATTGACAGGGGGCAGAGGCTTGTCCTTTTCCTCTTGGCAATGCCATTGTCTCATGGAGCCAGGGGCAAAGAAGTAACTCGGCGAGCCTTTATATACAGCACCACCACCTCCTGTGTGGAGGAGGAAACCCAGAGCTCATTTTCCCCCCTTGTAGCTTCTTCTTCATCGTGAGCTCTCACCATTGTTGCTTCATACAGCTCGAGGAGCATACTGTACTTGTCACTATTGAGATATAAAGAGAATAGGCTAGTGCTGCAGTAGGGGTGTTACCTCCGCAAGAGGGCCCCGAAGCAGGGTACATCGTGGTGTGCTTTGTGTTCTTGGTTTCTTGGTTTCTTGTTCATGTTCTTGCGGTTTCTTGTGTGTTCTTGCTTGTGCACTTCTTGAGTGCATAAACCCTCCCCGGTTCCCCCAACGCACTTTCGGCCCCATCTTAGCCATACCTATGGCATCTGCCGTGATCCCACCACGACAGTTGGCGCCCACCGTGGGGCAGATTGAGGCGTTGGAGGGAGTTTACATCCGGACGGGCTCAGGCGAGCGTGTTCTTTCTGGGCTTGTCGCCAAGATCGGCGAGTTCACCTTCGTCAGCGACAATGCAGGGTGTTTCGCCGGCAAGCCCTTCCCCGAGCATGGCTTCCTGATGATGCTTGGTAGCTTCGTCACCTACGTTGCTGTCGAGGCTGTTCGCGAGTACCCGGCGCAGGTGCTCGTGGCCGAGGACCCTCCTTCTCCGCGCAGCTCTCGGACGGCGTAGCGCTCGCCCCGGGAGTAGCGTGGAAGTGATGATGACCGGAGCAAGTGCTGGAGCTGGCAAAGGAGATGCCGGCAATAGCATACCCGAGGAGCTGATCACGCCAACCGATCCGGTTGACAAGCCGACTCGGACGGCAAAGTTCCCAAAGGAGAAACCAGATCCGGTTGGTCCACTTGGCATGTCAAGTAGGGAGGCTCCCTTAGAGGATGTCCTGGAAAAGTTAGCTCGGCCAGTGGCACCTGGGGCAAATGTAGAGCTTACTATAGCTCAGTTAGAGGCAGAGCGCCTGAGGTTGCAAAGAGAAGCCCGGTTAGTGGTGGAGTCTAGGCAAGCATTTGATAGAGACATGAGAGAATACAATGCTGCCAATGGTATCACCGATGGTTTCACTCCGGTAGTGTCTCACCCACGCAAAAGAGCAGATTTGCGCAACAGGGTAAGGACCTCAATGATGAATTAGCTAGAGCTGCAAGGTCGAGCTCGAGTAAGGCTACTAGTCATAGATCGGGTACAGGCAAGCCGGTGTATAGCTCCCCGGCCAAAAATCTTAGGGCTGCAGCGGCAGCGCGAGCCGAGTTGACCACTTTAACCGGGGATGCTTGGCGCAAGCAGGCAGAAAGAGTCAATGAGCTGGTTGATGTGTGTAACCGGCAGAATGAGGCTTTCCGGAAAGCTAATCCGGACGCTGGTGGTTCTCGAGTGGTAGTGTCGGCTAAGGCTGTTAGCCAGAGATCCAAGGGGCAAGCGTCATCTCCGCATGTCGGAGTTGACCGGGCCCAGAGCGTGAATTCGGGCAAGAGCAAGCAGCTGCAGGCCTATGATGCCGAGTATGCCGGCAAGCAGCTAGCGGCACAAGGAAGAGGTGGCCAGAGCAGAAACAATGGCGGTCAAGGCAATCCGGGAGCCGGAAGGGGCAATTCGGCTGGCCGAGGTCAACCACCTCGTCCTCCTGGGCAGAATCAACCCCGGCAGGAGCAGCAAGTGATGGTGCAAGCGCAGCAACAAGGTGGTGGCCAGGCGGGCTACCACTATGATGATGGTAATTCGGCTATGGCGCGAGCCGGATACCAAACGTATGATAATGCACTTGCGTCCAGGCTGGGACCTCGGACATTGGCTCCGGATGATCAGCGTCTCAGGTTGGATAGGATTTATCAGTCCGAGAGGCTGGAAGAGCAAGGCCCACCAGGTCCTCCTGCTTTGGGCCTAGGATCATGAACGAGCCGAATGTGCCGTTGTTTCAGCTTGGCCGAATCACAAAGCCGTATAACGGCAGCACTAAGCCGCAGGATTGGCTGATAGACTATGTATCCTCGGTGCACATTGCGGGGGGCAATCGCCGATGGGCGGTCCGGTATCTCCCGCATATGTTGGAAGGGCCAGCCCGGATTTGGCTGAATAACTTACCAGAGGGTAGTATCAACTCTTGGATGGATTTGGAGCAGGCGTTTTACAGCAACTTCTCCAGCACGTACAAGAGGCCAAACCGACCTCAGCTCTTGTCTGCGTGCAGGCAGGAAGAGCGGGAGACAGACCGAGAATTTTTGACTCGGTGGAGCAACATTCGCAATTCTTGTGAAGGTGTCGTGGAGGAGCAGGCCATTTCTTGGTTTGCGCAGGGTTGCCGACATGGCACCCCGCTTTGGCAGAAGCTCCAGAGGGATATGCCAAAGACCCTGGCGGAAATGATCCGGATAGCAGATACATATGCTCTTGGCGATCCGACGCAGCCAGCGTTGGATGCGGTGGGAACAAGCAGGAGGCAACCGGTCAATAACCGAACTGGACCATTGAGGCCCAGTGACCGACATGAGTTCGGTTATAAAAGGAGAGATCCGGATTACAGATACGGCTCAGACCAGGTTGCTGCAGTAAATATGGATCATCCTGATAGCCAGAGACCAAAAAATGAGGGTCCAGCTTGGAGGCCGAATCAAGGTGCTTGGGCAAAGAAAGTGTGGGATGGACCGAGTCCACCTTTAACTTTTGAGGCAATGATAGATGGGCCTTGCCGTTATCACACAACAGACCCACGCAAGCCGGCCAATCATTCAACTCGGAATTGTAGCTGGCATCATCGCATCCAGGCGGAAGGTCAGAGAGGGCCACCTCAGAGAGGTGCTCCTAGACCGAATTTCAGGCCAAATACGCCTTTATCCGGAGCCAATGCAACCCCGGTGAACGAAGGAGCTCCAAGGCCGGCAGCCACAAAGCCGGTTAACCTGGTAAATATGGGAGGCAACAACAATGCTGGTCCAAGTCGGCAAGGTGGATACCCCGGAAATGATTACAAGGAAGCTCATCAAAGCTATGTGGTTTTTGTGACCGAGCCAACTGACAAGAAAAGTCAGCTACGAAGGGCGAAGGAGGTGAATGCAGTCACACCAGCAGTACCAAAATACCTGAACTGGTCCGAGCAGGAGATCACTTGGAGTAGGGCTGATAATCCCAGGGTTATGCCAAGCCCAGGAAACTACGCACTGGTGGTGGATCCGACTTTGGTTGGACCAAAGATTAATGTGAAATTCACTCGAGTCTTGGTTGACAATGGCAGTGCTATAAACATCATGTATCGGGACACAATGGTCAAGTTGGGTTATTCGCCGAATCAGCTGCAGCAGAGCAGTTGCACCTTCCATGGTATAGTACCCGGGGTGTCTTGTTCCCCAATGGGAAAGATCTGGGTGGATGTGCTGTTTGGTACCAAGGACAATCACAGACTGGAGAGTCTCGAATTCGAGGTGGTAGACTTGGAGAGCCCATACCATGCTCTGCTCGGCAGGCCGGCATTAGCCAAGTTCATGATATCCACTCATGTTGCCTACCTCAAGATGAAGATGCCTGGCCCAAATGGTATCATCACCGTTGTGGGAGATTACAAGAAGGCCATACAGTGTGCCACGGTTGGTTCCACCTTAGCCGAGTCGTTGGTGATCCAGCGGAGAAGAGCAAGATGCATGAAGTAGTGGCAATGGCAAAGTCAGCTCAGCTCGGCGTGCTGGCCATGACCAATCCGGATGCAGGTGCAACATTTGAGGTGCCCAAGGAGACAAAGAAGATCCCCATTGACCCGGAGAATCCGGAGCGCATGGCCATCATTGGTGCCGGGTTGGGCGAGAAATAGGAAAGCGCGCTCTGTCACTTCCTCCGTGAGAATCGGGATATCTTCGCATGGTCGGCTAAGGACCTGCCTGGTGTTCCGAGGGAGTTGGCAGAGCACTCTTTATTTGTCAGGCCGGAGGTGAAGCCGGTGAGGCAACCGACTCGGCGTCTTTCAGACGATCGAAGAAAAGTGGTGCTTGATGAGCTGGCTAAGCTACTTGCAGCCGGATTCATTATGGAGGTGTTGCATCCAGACTGGATATCCAATCCGGTTCTGGTAGAGAAGAAGAAGGACGAACCAGCGGTGGTCAAGGTGTGGCGTATGTGCATCGACTTCACCAACCTGAACAAGGCGTGCCCGAAGGATCCCTTTCCTTTACCTCGGATTGATCAAGTGATCGATTCTACTGCTGGGTGTGAGTTGTTGTCTTTTATTGATGCGTACTCTGGTTTTCACCAGATACCACTGAACCCCAAAGATCAAATAAAGACTGCTTTTATTACCCCGTATGGGGCGTATTGCTATCGTGTCATGTGTTTCGGTTTGAGAAATGCCGGTGCAACTTATCAGAGATGTATGCAGAAATGCTTACACTCAAATGGGCAAAAATGTGCAAGTGTATGTCGATGATATCGTCATCAAAACTAAAGAAAAACGCACTCTCCTCGAGGATCTCGAGGAAACATTTGTGAACTTAAGAAAGTATCGGTTAAAATTGAATCCGGATAAATGTACCTTTGGTGTCCCGGCTGGAAAGTTGCTCGGTTTCCTTGTATCGAGCCGAGGTATTGAGTGAATCCGGCTAAGATCCGAGCCATAGAAAAATGAAATTGCCTAAATGTCTAAAAGATGTACAAAAGTTCACCGGGTGTCTAGCCTCGTTGAGTCGGTTTGTGAGTCGGCTAGGAGAAAAAGCCTTGCCCTTATATCAATGATGAAAAAGAGCACCGGGTTCACATGGACCCCGCAGGCAGACTCGGCTTTCAATGAATTAAAAAGATGTTGTCCACTGCACCAATTTTGGCATCACCTTTGCCAAATGAGCCAATGCTACTTTACATTGCGGCCACTAACCGGGTCGTGAGTGTGGTGGTTGTGGTAGAGCGAGAAGAGGAGGGTAAATCCGTGCAGAGACCGGTGTACTATTTAAGCGAGGTGATCTCAACCTCGAAGCAGAATTATCCTCACTACCAGAAGATGACATATGGTGTATACCTGGCGGCCAAGAAGTTGAAACATTACTTCCAGGAGCACCCGATCACCGTAGTATGTGAAGCTCCAATCTCGGAGATCATTGGGTGCAAAGATGCGACTGGCCGAGTTGCCAAATGGGCAATAGAAGTGTCTCCTTACACCCCGCATTATGAGAGAAGAGATGCTATCAAGTCTCAGGCTTTACCGGATTTCCTTTGTGACTGGGCCGAGATGCAATATGAGCCACCAAGCCAGATTACAATTACTGGAAGTTGCACTTTGATGGCTCCAAAACCAAAATCGGACTGGGTGCTGGGATAGTACTCACATCACCGAAGCAAGATCAGTTGCGATATGTGTTGCAGATTCATTTTCAGCATCAAACAATGTGGCCGAATATGAGGCACTGATCCATGGGCTTAATGTGGCTAAGGACATCGGCATCCGCCGGATAGAATGTTTTGGTGATTCAGATTTAGTGGTGCAGCAGTCTTCTGGAAATTGGGATGCCCTTGATGCCAATATGGCACTATATCGATTTCATGTCCAGAAAATTTCAGGTTTTTTGAAGGCTGCGAGTACAAGCACATACCTCGGCTGGAGAACGAAGCTGCTGATATCTTGTCAAAACTCGGGTCGTCTAGGGATGCAATCCCACCCGGGATATCCTTGAATCACCTAAGGATCCCTTCAATCAAACCTTCACCTGATTCCGAGTCGATTTTTATCCCAAAGCAAGAATCTGAAGCTGTTCCTATGAATGTTGATGTCGGGTACATTTGGGAGGACCCGGGGACTGCATGGCGAGACTCGGGGACTGCGAACCGAGACTCGGGTAATGCTACCTAATCTTAGGAAAAAGGGGAAGAGAGGAAGATGGTGCTAACCGAATCTTAGGGAATGGACAAAGGCTGATAGAAGAGATAATGGCGGCCGAACCAGTGGAAATAGATGAACACTTATTCCCTTTACATCCAGTACCGGAATGGGCTGAAGAAATCATGAAGTTCATGTCGGAGGGGAGTTTGCCAAATGATGAAACCGAAGCTAGGCGAGTGCAGAGGAGGTCCAAGGGTTACACCATCATAAATAAGGAGTTATACAAAAGGAGTGCAACCGAGGTGCTACAACGTTGCGTGGAGCCAGCCGAGGGCAAGGAGATGCTCCTGGAGATACATCAAGGAGAATGTGGGCATCATTGCAGTACAAGAGCCCTGGTGGCTAAAGTATTCGGCATGGGTTTTACTGGCCCACTGCTCATGCAGATGCAGAGGACATAGTCCGAAAATGTGAAGGATGCCAAAGGTTTGCCAAGCAGACACACCTACCCGCATCGGCGCTCAAAACAATCCTATCACTTGGCCGTTTGCTGTATGGTGTTTGGATATGGTGGGAGAATTCAAGCCGGCTAGGGGCAACATGACACATATGCTGGTGATGGTGGATAAGTTCACCAAGTGGATAGAGGTAAAACCGATCCGGAAAGTGGATGGTCATTCGGCTGTAACTTTCCTGAAAGAAATCATTTTGAGATACGGTTACCCCCACAGCATCATCTCGGATAATGGCACGAACTTTGCTGTGGGAGAGTTTGCCCGATTCTGCATGAATAAGGGGATCCGGTTAGATATAGCCTCAGTGGCACACCCAGAGTCCAATGGACAGGTGGAAAGATCAAATGCTTTGGTATTAGCTGGGATAAAAGCCCGGTTAATAGAACCCTGGTAAAGACTCCGGGGTGCTGGATAGATGAAATACCATCAGTACTATGGGGTCTAAGGACCACGCCGAATCGGTCAACTGGCTATACGCCATTTTTTCTGGTATATGGGGCAGAAGCAGTGCTACCCACTGACATAGAATATGATGCACCAAGGGTGACAATGTATACGGAAACCGAGGCAAAAGAGGCCGGGAAGATGCAGTGGATCTGCTAGAGGAAGCAAGGGAATTGGCCCTGTCTCGGACAGCAGTATATCAGCAGGGTCTCCGACGTTATCATAGTCGGAAGATCAGCCCTCGTGTTTCATGAAGGAGATCTAGTACTAAGGCTGGTGCAGCGCAGCAAGGGTCGACATAAGTTATCACCTCCATGGGAGGGACCATTCATTGTGAGCAAGGCTATGCACAATGACTCGTACTACCTTGTAGATGCACAGGAACAAAGGAAGGATGGCCTGGACAGACCCGGAGAGGAAACCAAGCGACCCTGGAATGTAGCTCTGCTTCGACCCTTTTACTCTTAAGGGCGCAATGTATGTATCTCAGTTTATCATGAATGAAATTTCGGCAATCCGAGTCTGGACTCGGGGACTGCCTTGTTCTTATGCATGTGTTTTTTACTACTGTTTTGTCCATACCGTTCATGTGTCGAATTGTTTTGAACTTCGTCCCAAAAATTCAAGTAATGTATGCTGTGTTGTTGATCTCGTGACTCGACTGACAAACACCAAAATGGTAGTCAAGAGCAGAGGTGGAGAATATGGGAAACATGAAAATGGACTCGGGGACTCGGTCCGAAACCGATTCGGCACATGTCGTTTACTAACCCCTGTTATTTCTTTTTGTTTATGTTAGATGATTCTAAACCAAAACTCGAATGTTTCAAGTATTGTATGCTATGTTTCCTATCTTGTGACTCGACTGTCAAACACCTAAAAGGTAGACAAGAGCAAAGATCCGGTAAAAATAGTAAACAAGAAAACACACTCGGGGACTCGGTTTAAAATGATCCAACATAAACCTGGTCCGGATCACATTAAGCAAAATAGAAATAGTCTCGAAGGAACTTAAATTGTATATTACATCTGCTCCCGGCATACCGGGGATTTAACGTTTTTCATTAAGATAAATCAGGAAGAAGCCTAGGCTGCAGGAGTCTCGGTTGCAGGGATGGACTCGGATGATGGAGGAACCTCGGTTGAGATAGGGCCCTCACTTGCAGGAATGACTTTGGACGGAGAGCTTGAGGGCTTGGCAGATTCGGAAGCATCCGGATCAACTGACGTCTTGGCGGTGATTTGCTCTGTGGCCTTAGCCGAATCAGTGGATGGCGTCTTGGAAGTTTGGATTACAGCTTGTTCGGCAGTGTCAGCCGAATCAGTGGCTGGCATCTTGGAGGTCTTGGCCGAGTCGCAAGCTGCAGGTTGTTCGGCGAAGTCAGCCGAATCACCAGAGTCGGCCTCAGACTCGGCGTAGTCGTCAAGTGAGGCATCATCTGATTCCTCCTCTTCAGATCTTCCCCATCCGAGTAGACCGGAGCTTCAGATCAAGATGCTTGGTGTTTGCAAATTCGGCCATAAAGTTGGCAGCTTCCGCGGATCTTGATCCGGTCGGATCTGAAGCCCATGAAGAACCCTCGCGAAGGGAGCGCACTTTGGCAAGATCAATCAGCTCATACCAAGACATGATGAATAGCAAACCTGCGTCAGCACCAGCGCGGGCGGACGAAGATCTCCACTGCTTTAGCCGGGTCTCTGCCTGATCCAGGTCTTTGATTAGCTCGTCCGCAGACTGGGCTTGCCGAACTTCAGGAAACAAGACTTGGTGGGCTTTGAGACTGCATTGAACAGATCAGTGTGGGACCTCTTTAAAGGAGCAATCCGAGCTTTGAGTGCAGTAATGTGGTCTTCAATATCCCACGTCTCTGGCAGGGAGCCCCAGCAATCTTAGCTCTCTCAGCTCGGGCTCTCACAGCTTTGGCGGCTTGAAACCGGATGCTGGTAAACTCTCCTACATATAGATGAGCTAACACTGAGTTAGACGAGGAACAAAAAATTATGATCGGATAAGAGCAGAAGGGAGAAGAGATTCGGCAAACTTACGATCCATGTCTTCATTGAGGCTAGCAAGATCAGCAAGCCATTTCGCGCTGATCGCCTTGTGAGCAGCCAGATCATCTTTGCCGCTTTAGCTTCGGCTTCAGCGTCTGCAACGTGCGTTTGGATTTTCTTGTCCAATTCAGCCCGCTTCTCAAGCCCGGCTTTGAAAGTGTCTCGCTCCTTCTGGATCGAGTCTTTTCCCTCTGCAGCGTGTCCCGGTCTTTCTTGACCTTCTCCTTCACTTTTCAACCGGTCAAGCTCCCGCAGGAGCCGGGTCACTTCTGACTTTCCTCCGATAAAGCGCGCTTGTGCTCCTGATCTTTCTTTTTCATCTCCTCACTTTGCGCATCAAAGGAAGCTTGGAGGGCCTGGTGCTGCAGGACTAGCTGTTTAAAGATCCGGCTGCGAGCAGTCGTGGTTTCCTGAAAGAAAAGGAGTTAATGGCGTAAAAAGAGTCTCGGGGACTGGCACCCGAGACTAGCAGCATGAAGCCAAAACGAATCTCGGGGACTGGAGGCCCGAGATTAATAAAAAAGAAAGTTGACCGAATCAATTTGAAAAGAGACTCGGGGACTGGGAGTCCCACGATTTTTGTTCAGCTAAGACAAAGTTTATGATCAAGTTTAGAGATTCAAGCCGAATGACTTTCTTACTCGAGGAGTATCAGTCGTTCGACCCGAATCTCGGGGACTGGGGATAGTGTAGATTGATCATGATGAAATAAGTGAGATTCGGCAATGTTACCTCGAAGACCCGGTTAGCTTCAGTGACCGAGGCCTGCACAGAATGTAGAGATTGAAACATCCGGCTAGGCCAGCCGGATGTGGCGACGCTGAGTGGTCGAGCCTTCGGCAAGGTCCGCAGTGTTCCAAGCTTTAACAAATTGCTCTGCGGAGCCGAGGTTGTCGCCGCTCGGAGTGCGGAGATTCGGCAGAACCTGGCCACTAAGGCGGGCGCGAGTGATCGCCTCAGAGAGCTGATCATGCACCCGAGTCACTGATGGAGCGGCGGAAACCGGTTTGCTAGCGACCATCTGCTTATCCGAGGTTGTTGGAGTTGTGCCAAAGGAAACCTGAGTCGGCTTAGGCAGAGGTGATGCGCTCGAGGTCTTGGCAGGGTCTGACTGCTTAGGTTGGTTCTGCGACGCTTGCTGGGGTGGTTTAGATGCTTCCTGTTTCTGTTTCTGCTGCTTCTCGAGAGGTTGCTGCTGCTGCAGTTTCTTCTTCTTCTGCTGCTCTTGATTCAGAGCCTTGGCGGTAGGGAGAGGATCCGGCTTAGTCAATGTCTTAGCCGAAGTCTTAGCTTTCTCCTTCTCCAACTCCTTCAGAGGACGTGGCCAAGTTGAATCTCGGGTCGAACCCGAGATTTCCTCACTCTCCAGGTCAATAACCGACTCTGGGACGAGATCCGGCGGGGGAGTTTTGGCAGTTGTGGCACGCGCGGGAGAGGTGGCAGCCTTTTTAGGAGACTGGTGCTCCATGGCCGTATCCAGTGGAGGAATGGGAGAAAGGATGGATGAATGGGTTTGTTCGGTGACAAGGACGTCACTGCATAGAGCAAAATAAAACAGTTAACTCGGATAAAGATGACTCGGTAATAAAAGAAGAAAGCAAATAAAATTGGCATTACCCCTTGGTAGTAGGCATGGCCTTCAGCCGATTCGGTTTGGAGACAGTTTTCTTCATTCTCTTGGCTGGAGGGGCATCTGATCCGGACGCGTCAGGGTGTTTCCGAGATGTCCCTTGAGCATCCGGTTTGGCTGGAACACAAGGTGGTGACCATGAAATCGGAATGGGATCAATAGGATCCAGGATCCAGCAATCATCATCTTCATCCTCGGAAAGGTTGTAAATAGACGGTTGCTTACCCTTGCGGATAGGCTTGGCGCGCGGAATCGGCAAATAATCGTCCGTATCCGCATCCTCTTCGCCTTCGCGCAGCGGGCTGCGGTCCCGTGCCCACACCTTGGTGGAAAGATCTCCATCTTCGGCGATCTGGCGGTCGAACAGCTGCAGTAGAATCAAGGCAAATCCGGATTAGTCCAATGGCATTTTGGTGGAGTATGGGTTAATCCGGGGATGATGAACTAACCTGTGGTGGAAGTGCGTCTCGGTGGAACGGCTCCACGCCCCATTTCCACTTATCCGACATCTCGGTGTAGGCAATAGCGTTTACCCGTCTCTTGACGGAAGCTCTGGTGAGGTCATGTTTGCTGATCCGGGTAGGATCTAGCAGACCGCTCATATGGCAAATCTTGTGCTGACGTTGTTGTAAAGGACTGACACGGCGAGAGACGAAGGCTCGGAGGAGATCGTCCGAGAGCAGGCCCTTCTCCAGAAAATCCTCTAGAGTTTGGTGTACGATTTGAAGCTCCGCAAGAGCGTCAGCCGGATCATATCTGAAGTTCAGTTCGGCGGTGGGGGGCTCGATCCTGAACTCGGGCAAGTTGAGAGCATCATGGCCTTCAACGCTCTTCACGTAGAAGAAGGACCTTTGCCATTTCTTGCAAGTGTCCAGGCCAGTAATCCGGGGAAAGATGGAGCCCGTCCTCGGGGTAATGCTGGACGCACCACAGGCGGTCATCACCTTCGGGTCACTACCCGGGATCGTATGTTTCCGGAGGTGGAAGTACTTCGCCCAGGTTTCGATAGTCGGCCAGAGACCGAGATATCCCTCCATAAAGGAGGTAAAAGCCGACAAGGAGACAAAGGAGTTAGCCGGAAGGTGGTGAGGCTGCAGGCCGAAGAAATCTAGGAATCTCCGGAAGAAGTCACTCGCTGGGAGTCCGAATCCGCGCTCGAAGTGCGCTAGAAATACAACGCGCTCACCCGGTTGGGTGACCGGTTGAGTTTTCCCCGGTTTTCGGCATATAACTTTAGGTGTTATACGCCGGGTACTCAGCAGCCATTCCAGATCATCGTTTGTAACGTCGGAACCCTCCCAACTGCCGGGGGGCAACTTCGGCATATCCGAATCAGTCCTGCAAGAAATCGAGATAGCCGAGTTAAAAGATGTGGAATCTCAAATCCAGAACGAGTCGGATAATGGTCTAACCGAATCAGCTGTTAAGGGATTCGGTAAAGGATATCCCGGATAAGATTATCGAGTTACTACGGAAAAGTGATTCGGCTAGTAACTATAAACACCTTGTCGTGGCATCTAGGGTTTCGCAAGATCTACCGCAGCAGTAAAATAGAGAAGAAATCCCGAGTAAAATATGGCAGAACTGTTCATGCAGTGGCAAGCCAAACTGGGGCAATCTGGCGCAAAACCTAGAAAGGAGATCTAGGGAATGCACTAAGGCGCGGCAATGAACTCATTTGCTAGTGAATCTAGGGAAAGCAAGCGCAAGTTCATGGCGGAAGATGAACTCGTTCGAGGGAATCATGGCAGTAGATGAAGAACTCACGGTTGCAGTACGGCGAGGAAGAGGCCCGGCGAAGAAACGGCGGCGCAGGGCGCGGTGCACGGCTCCGGCGAGTTTTCCCCGAGGTGTCGAGGTCTCCGGCGCGGCGAGGTCGCAAGGGCGAGATCGCAGCGGCGTCAATGGCGCGGTTGGAGTTCTCGAAGTGAGGTGCGGGGAAGAAGAAGAGGAACCCCGCACCCCTATATATAGCCCCTAGCTGGTAACCGGCGCACTACCGCGCGGTTTTCGGGGCGTGGGCGGATGAAGAGTGCCCTGAAACTCTGCGGTCGATGATGTGGCCGTGTATTTCAGCACATGGTGGGTCATAGAATTGGAAGCGGTGGTGCGGATCAAGTGTGCCGGTCAGCACAGAAACCGAGGAGGCGTGGTCCTTTAGTCAAAAACACTCAAGTACCTGATGGATCCGGATAATGTGTTGTCAGTGACATGTCAAATCAGAGACCCGGATTATGAGGCTTTGCGCAGAGATTCCCTGCCAAGTGTCCCAGGAAATCCTGAGACAAGATTGGGTGATATGGAATTCGGTTAAAGGCGTTGGTTTTTAACCTGCTACGGCCCTTCATCCGAGGCTGTAGGACCGCACCAGCTTCGGGGACTACTGTCGGGGGGTTGCCCCCAGGTAGGGCAAAGAGGTAGTGTTGGGAGCTATGAAGTGGAAAGGAAGGTCAATCCGGGTCTCACAAACCGGATCACTCGGACCGGATCATGTTTAAATACAAGAAGAGACCAAGAAGCATCAGGCAAAGTCTAGCCGGATCAGAGGAAGAGATCTGGCTCGGCTAGCCGGGTTGCCAGGGAAGAGATCCGGCTCAGCTAGCCGGGTTGCCTGGAAGAACCCGGCTTACCAGCAATGTCGGATAATGCACAGGGGCCGAGTAATGTCAGTAAAGTTCACGGGTCCTGCAGGCCTCCTGCCCGAGGCTCAGAAGACACGGGATTCCTGGGAGCGCAGCAACCTAGGAGCTGACTCGGCCAATTCGGGAAAGGGGCTATGGCCTAGACCCGGTGGGCTACGCCTGCCATTGCCCGAAGTGGCAAGATAGGCCTGCTAGGACTCGACAGCCAGGTCAAGACACGGGATTCCTGGGAGCGCAGCAACCTAGGAGCTGACTCGGCCAATTCGGGAAAGAGGATGTGACCTAGACCCGGTGGGCTACAGCTGCCATTGCCCGAAGGGGCAAGATAGGCCTGACAGTCTGGCCGTTGGATTGACAGGGGGCAGAGGCTTGTCCTTTTCCTCTTGGCAATGCCATTGTCTCATGGAGTCAGGGGCAAAGAAGTAACTCGGCGAGCCTTTATATACAGCACCACCACCTCCTGTGTGGAGGAGGAAACCCCAGAGCTCATTTCCCCCCCTTGTAGCTTCTTCTTCATCGTGAGCTCTCACCATTGTTGCTTCATACAGCTCGAGGAGCATACTGTACTTGTCACTATTGAGATATAAAGAGATAGGCTAGTGCTGCAGTAGGGGTGTTACCTCCGCAAGAGGGCCCCGAAGCAGGGTAAATCGTGGTGTGCTTTGTGTTCTTGCTTTCTTGGTTTCTTGTTCATGTTCTTGCGGTTTCTTGTGTGTTCTTGCTTGTGCACATCTTGAGTGCATAAACCCTCCCCGGTTCCCCCAACGCACTTTCGGCCCCATCTTAGCCATACCTATGGCATCTGCCGTGATCCCACCACGACACATAGCATTTACAATAAAAAATTATTTTGTTATCATTTACCTACTCGAGGACGAGCAGGAATTAAGCTTGGGGATGTTGATACGTCCAAAACGTATCTATAATTTTTGATTGTTTCATGTTAATATTATGCCTTTGGCACTTGTTTTTATATTAAGTTTATGATTTATTTGGACTAACCTATTAATAGTTGCAAAAGTGCACAATGTTCTTGTTTTACACTTTGATGTGTAGGAATTATCAAGAATACAAGAGGAAACCTTTTTGGAGTCGAATTGGGACTTTCCTGAAATCTGTCTGAGAACTGTTTACGAACATTGTCAGTTTGACCCTCGAAGTTGACGTCAAATGGAAAACTTTTTTTTTTTTGAAATTTCAAATGGAAAACTCAATAAATAGAAAGTTGCAGGGAATTTTCTCCTAATGGGTTTGGATATAAAATTCGGCCCAATCCGGGTCCGAACGGCTGAGATAAGCCCGATTTACCGAAACCCTAAAAGGGGATGACGGAAATCCGAGAAGATATATAAAGGGAGGAAACCTAGGTCATGGCCAACACCATACCACGAATTTGCAGCCACCGAAGCCACGTTTTTGCCTCCCCCATGGATCCCATCTCCATGGGGGAGGGCTCCCAAGAAGTCATGAAGGAGGGAGGCTAAGGGGCGGCACTCCCCCATGATGTCGGCGGCGGGGAAGGAGCTCCCCGCGCCGCCGCCGGTGCCGTCGTCGCCCTGCGCCACTGCGCTGCCTCTCCGCCATCTTCATCGCCATCTCCAGCACTAACTCCTCCTTGTATTCAGTGGTTCATCCTCCCACAAACCTGTGTACCGCTCTATGTAAACATGATGTTTGATGCTATAATGTTTATCCTATGATCTACGTCATGTTTGTGTAGTTTATTTGTCTTTTGATTGCTTGGTTGAATGTTTTTGGTTCATTAGAGTTGTATGTTGATATGGTACTGTCCTTTGGTGTCCATTATACTTGTGCGCGCATGGATCAACATCACGGGGTTGGTAGTATTTGTAAACGAAGGGGGGAGTCTTGCCGGAGTGACAGAAACCTAAGGGCGCGAACCGGTTAGTTACACGTATGGGAGTAAGAGGACCATAAACTTAAGGCTATGGTTGGGGAAACCTTAATGCATTGTTAGTATTCGCGGATGCTTTCTAACAATCCAATCATATAGTATTTGTAATCCCAAGTAGAGGAGTGCATGTATATTTAGCCTCTCCCACATAGAAAACTGCATCGAAGACAAAAAACCCGATATATTTGGTAATTAATCTTGGACAAAGCCATCACAATTACCACCACTTTTCCACACCCATGGTACTGTTAGTTTATGGTTACTTAGTGTACTTTATTGTTGCAGCACTAATTTTTACTTTCTTGTATTTATTATCTCGCAAAGCTATCTCTCATACCCGTATTGTTACTCTAGTATTATTTCCTAGATGAAGTAAACGTTTAGTGTGCGTAGAGTTGTATCAGTGGTTGATTGAACTTGAGAGAATACTTATCCTATCTTTAGCTCCTCGTTGGGTTCGACACTCTAACTTATCGAAAAGGCTACACGCGATCCCCTATACTTGTGGGTTATCAACGTCAAACCTCATTATCTTGAGCGCACTTGCGTTCAGAACAAAGAATATGGCGAAATGAACCTCGGTGGGGTGCCTCGGTAGTTGTTCAAAGTAAGTCCTTTGAGATGGAGATCAAGGCATTCGATAGGATTGTTCCTGTCATACTTCTGCCCATTTTTCAGTGCTTTCAGCCCTTTTGATGTCTGCGAAAACAGAGAACATGTGTCAACTATATATACTAGATTTAGGGGTGCGCCTTGGCGCACGACCCCCCGAGCCATGTTCTGACGACACACTATACACGATGCTAATAATCAACGGGTAGAAATAATTAAGTCCATATATAAGATCCATATGTAAATCCGAGGATGAAATTAGACAAATAATAAACACAAAACACATTCGTGCAATTACTAAACGATAAGCAAGCACCGACGAACTCGTGACGACTATCGGCCAATTTGTTCCCAACACCACCACGTCGCGATTTAGGGGTGCGCCTTGGCGCACGACCCCCCGAGCCCTTTGTTGACGACGCGTCATACACAATGCTAATAATTTGCGGTTACAAAAAATAGATCCACATGTAGGGTCGAGGACTAAATTAGAAAAACGATAGACACAAAATAACCTCGGAAGAACATTAACCAAAACGTCAGCCGTCTTGTCCATAATTCTTCCAATGGAATAAAATAAAAAAAGTTCTTACAATATATGTAAAGACGAAATTAAATACGTAACGATCCATGATTTCACAATATACATGAAAAGCCGAAGCATGCAACGAAAGTTAAAATATGAATCCTCGCACCGAATGAGCAAGCCATGAGCTAAACACCGTGTTAACCGTTACAGAAAGATCCACGATCAGGAAATAAGGCTCGGCAGATAGAAGCGCCAACGATATACTTGTCATCCCTACCATCAACAACAAATGAAAACATTTTAGCAGGAAAGTTCTGAAAAAATAACAGCGAACAATCTAAAAAAACCAACAAAGGTGAATATTACCTCTTAGTCAGACCACGCGATACTACTGGATATCCATCTGCCAAATGTCCGATAGATGATCCCTGACAAGAAAAACACATACGCAGCACATTAAATGCAGGTAAACACACGAAGTGAAAACCCGACTAACTAATCATACGTTCGTACATTACCTCGGTCACAACGGTATCATCTGGAGGCGTTGGACGCATTTCGTCGGATATGTCATCCGAAAGTACGGTATCGCCGATTACGTCAAGGTTCTTTAAAGGAGAATCCGACAGGACAGAAATTTCTGCTTTTTGAAAGATACATCGCAGCTCAAACGCTTCCGCCCAGAAGGTAGCCTGCAGCAAGCTCCTCTTACATTTCGTAAGCTCTTGCAGATTAGCATCATCAACAAACACTATATCCGCATTCTGTAAGTAAATCAGGGTAGTAGCATGAGCCGACTCAATCGCTTCGTGTCTACCTTGGATTCTCCATAGAAATTTCTAGGCTGGATCCGAAATACATCCCCGTTCCGTGGAACGTCGATGGTGATCATAGCAACTAGATTTAGGCATGTGCCTTGGCGCACGACCCCCCGAGCCCTTTGTTGATGACGCGTCATAGACAATGCTTATAATTTTCGGTTACAAAAAATAGATCCACATTTAAGGTCAAGGACTAAATTAGAAAAACGATAGACACAAAATAACCTCGGAAGAACATTAACCAAAACGTCAGCCGTCTTGTCCATAATTCTTCCAACGGAAATAAAATAAAAAAAGTTCTTACAATATATGTAAAGACGAAATTAAATACGTAACGATCCATGATTTCACAATATAAATGAAAAGCCGAAGCATGTAACGAAAGTTAAAATATGAATCCTCACACCGAATGAGCAAGCCATGAGCTAAACACCGTGTTAACCGTTACACAAAGATCCACGATCAGGAAATAAGGCTCGACGGATAGAAGAGCCAACGATATACTTGTCATCCCTACCGTCAACAACAAATGAAAACATTTTAGCAGGAAAGTACCGAAAAAAATAACAACGAACAATCTAAAAAAACCAACAAAGGTGAATATTACCTCTCAGTTAGATCACACGATACAGCTGGATATCCATCTGCCAAATATCCGATAGATGATCCCTGACAAAAAAACACATATGCAGTACATTAAACGCAGGTAAACACACGAAGTTAAAACCCGACTAACTAATCATACGTTCGTACATTACGTCGGCCACAACGGTATCATCTGGAGGCGTTGGACACATTTCGTCGGATATGTCATCCGAATGTACGGTATCGCCGATTATGTCAAGTTCCTTTATAGGAGAATCCGACAGAACAGAAATTTCTGCTCTTTGAGAGATACATCGCACCTCAAACGCTTCCGCCCAGAAGGTAGCCTGCAGCCAGCTCCTCTTACCTTTCGTAAGCTCTTGCATATTAGCATCATCAACAAACACTATATCCGCATTCTGTAAGTAAATCAGGGCAGTAACATGAGCCGACTCAATCGCTTCATGTCAACCTTTGGATGGTTCTCCATAGAAATTTCTAGGCTGGATCCGAAATACAACCCCGTGTGGTGGAACGTCGATGGTGATCATAGCAATAATCTCATCAGATCCAAAATCAAATGTTTTAATATTACACTTACTAACTCCAAGAGACTCCAAGGCTCGCTGTAAAATATATTGTCTCGTTATAACAACCCGAACAACTGGGATATTCGCCTGAGGTGAAATAAAGCAAGTTAGCATAAACAAAGATCGAGGATATCAAAACCAACGTAATTTAACTTTAAGTAGGCAAAAAAAAGAAACACATCCTGTGTAGACGAACAATCAGAAGAATGGAGAACTAACCCGCGGAAAGTACTCTGTGACAGGAGTCGTCATCCTTCAATAGCAAGACACCTAAGGTATGCACTTCTAGCTAGAAAAGTCGACAAAGCCGACAATCTTATCGGGGATTATTTAATGCAGCTGGTGGTCACTGTTTCTTGGTTCGCTCCGGGATCTTGTCCTGCCAACTCGATGATCGCCGACTTCTAACTCTATATGGTCCAGCCGTATCCAAGCACCTTCCCGACGTTAAATGACAAGCGCAATAAAGACACATACGTGCCCATAGACAAATGGAATAAGACCACGCAAACCGACTTTAGCCGGCTTTCCATACACAGAGAGCCACCAACCACATATTTAGACAACTACAGATAGTACATTAGACACAAATATAGAGCCGGCTCCCCGGGGAACCGCTGGCTCTCCAGAGAAACACTAAACAGCTTGGATACACTGACAAAATAACCGTGATTCGAACGAAACAAAGGTATATGCAAACAACACATGAAATTTCAGACATATCTCAACATTACAAAGAGACATGATAGAATATCCGACTATGGATACTGCTGGGGAAGAACATGTCCAGACTCGATCGCAGTAACCGTAAAGGACGACCGATCTGTAATAAAACTAAGCTCGCAAACAGACACTATAAAGCTGTACCTCTTCAAGATCACAGATATAAATTCTAGAGGTGGCATGTCGCTACAGGGAAAACCTTTTCCAGTGACTCGCAACAGCGGCATACCAATGAGTTGTTCGCCCTTATCTCCTTGAAGAATAAATTCAGCCTCATCAGGACCATCCGAAGCTATAAGAGCAATCTCGTATCTACAGGCGAACGGCAAACCAGATCAGCCTGAGCAATCACTGTACATGACAATGAAAACGACAACGGTGTCAAAAGCGAGCAAACCTAAGAAACACCTCTTCCCTCGCGCAGCCAGATAGATTGCACACAAAGTCAACATGTTGAGGTAAAGAGGTTTTGGACGTAATAAGTAATCCACAAGTTCTACATATCAGTTTAAACCACTCGTGACAAGGGGTGAAACCTACGACGCAAACAGTACAACGATACCGAGCTTTCTATAACAGGAACTTAAGTAACTAAATTATTGAAGCCGGCAATGGACACGAAACGACGAGACAGAAGAGTTATCAAAACGTACCTTGTTTTCAAAAAGATTAAAGTTGATCAGCTCAGCAACATATTTCCTTGGAAAGTCACCTACCTAACGACGTAGATTCGTAGGGACGACTACCACCGAATCTACGATTGCCCTGGACCGATCAGACACGCTAGGAAAGGCTAAAAATATTAGCCGACGTAATATACCAGCCAATAACCAACAATCACGGGCAAAATAGCAGACCTAGCTCGAAAGACACTGATTTCAGCGATGTCTACATTGATGTACCATTTACAGGCTTCTCCGTCAGCTAATCCCCTTCGGCCTACAAACACAAACCAACATGAAATTCTTTAATCAAAGGAAAATGCGGGTTCACAAAAAAAGAACACGTAAGAAATTACCGGAATATTCACGAACAGTGGTGCCAACAAAAATAGCCACAGCTGCTTCGGTCTGACCAAGAAACCTCAAAGTGTTACCATTAAACCGAAACGCAGCCTCACCCCAGAGACAAACTTTAATCAGCTGACCATTGCGATAATTCTAACTGTCAATGTACGAACAAAGGAAACGTCTGTACATGGAAACAAAACAAAGGGAAATGCCCGTAACAAACTTTGCATCAGATAGAAGCACATCTCGTTTCGCTATTTGATGAATTCTTCCAGGAAACTTAAATAAGGCTACATCAGAGATTGTTGAAATCCGACCGATCACATCTGGCCAACAAAGAAAGGCTTTTAGCTCCTTCGACTAAAAATAAAGACCAACTCAACAACAACGTTAAAAAACATACCGACTAAACGTTTATGACTCTCATTTGGCACAGGCAAATCAGTGAACGATGTAAGGCAATACTCCCAAAAAGGGAAATCATCAAAATTTCCATCCATTTGTTTGACGACGGTGAAAACAGTAATAATCATATTAAACTTTGCTTCTACCGGTCTGAGAATTAGTCTTGGCAGGACAAGAAGGAAGTTGGCAATCTCGTAGACATTCCTTTCATGCAGAACATCGACAAAGTTCTGGATAAAACGATATGGCACTATGGCATACATGCGACCCATCTACTCCAAAAGACAAAAAATAAATAAACTAAAGCAAATAATTGTCAGTCGTTTACTTATATATAATTGGAATATAAGAAATAAACCTTCTAATCTATTAGAACCATGTGGATACTCTTGATGGGACCAGTACCCGTACCACCGCGATGATACCAGAGCCGCGAAACGCGTACACAAACGATCCGATTTTCAGCCGTTGGGACAACGTCTTGCAGATCAGCATACTCCATCTGACGACAAATTTAACGTTTATAACAACCCGATCTATAAAACAACGACATACAAAGGATAAAAAAGAGAGAAATAAGCATCCCGAAAGCAACGACGAGCCCAACTTACATAAATCGAAGATAACTCGTGGAAATATCAACCGGAATGACCAACAACAACACGGCCCCCACGAAGAGCGAACCAACTTGGTACTGGCCGAGTCCCGGGAGTCGGCAGGAATGACCTTCTCCATCTTACTGGTCGGCGATCCCGCCAACTATAGCGAATCAATGGAGTCCTTGCACTGTTGGAACATTCAGAAGAAGCTTCAGATCATAGACGTTGAGAGGCTTGCCGCCCTAGGGGAGTCAACCATATTAACTTATAGTCTGAAAGATCCGTCGATTAAAGATACGTTGTCTGTGCACCCCGCTGACTCCAGCATACCGTCTTAGTGCACAACACGACAACACGAACTCCAGGTATCCGTCTTAGTGCACAACCCGACAACGCCGTCTCCAGATTTCCGTCTTTATGCACAACACGACAGCCCCGACTCCAGGTATCAGTCTTACAGCATAAACCAACAACCCCGACTCCAGATTTCCGTCTTAGTGCAGAACACGACAACACTGACTGAAGGTATCCATCTTAGTGCACAACCCGACAACGCCTACTCCAGGTCCCGTGTTAATGCACCACCCGACCCCGCCGACTCCAGGTTCCATCTTAAAGCACCTTGAAGCTGGCATAAAGGGTCCATTTATTTTGGCAGTACCGGACAAATCAAGACATTCTAAGCACGACATCGCAACACATGACATCTTTATTATCAATAAAAGTACAAAGCCAAAAGATTTACATGGTGCTCTACACAACTAGCGTTTTAGTAGAGGAACATATATCCTTACATTTGATTTGACAAGCTTCCGAAACTCGTCGCGTAGCTACGAACATACGCTATGATAGCCTCACGATCTAAGTCCATAAACGGCCGTCCGTCAGAGTGTTTATGCGGCAGTCCCTTCGAGGTGACACCGATGTCCAAGCTGGGATGATGAGACCTCACAAGCGTCCAAGCGACACAAGCTCCTTGCCGAGCGGCAAACTGCTTCGATTCTTTCATGATTACCGAAGCTCGGCATAGCGTTCTGACCAGGTCATACAAGTCGGTTGGAACGTCTTTCGATGGAATTAGACATTTGAGCATTTCAACAGCTGCTATCTTCAACTTCTTCATCGCCTGACATATCCACTTTAAACGATCCTCCGGACACAATCCCAACGAAACATCATCGGAGCCTGTGTTCATAATAAAAGTAATCAACAACTATACGAAACACATGATGATCACATCTCGTAAAAAAACCAAAGTCCAGCTAGAACAAACCTAAAGAATCTCGAGTGCACGAATCGACTAAATTAACCAATGTTTGAACTGATCGAGTTACCCCCTCGGTTTACACTTCCATTATATTCTTGCGATCAACACATACACGTGACAAATAATCATGCTCCTTTCTGCAGTCAATGAGATCACGTACCAAGATGATATTATTTCTCTTAAGCACACGAGTTTTCTTCGTTAATGTGTCAGAGGCCCCATTAATACGTTTGTTTTTTCTATCGTGTCTACGTTGGATTTCACTGAATTTGTTGGCCATATCAGCACTTGAAACCGATTTGTTAAGCCGATTCTCAATGTCGATGATCTTAACCCTGTTCGCTTCCGCCTTGAATCGAGCGTCCTTCAACTTTTCTTGCAACATCACAACACGCTTGACCTCATCAGCTAAAGAAATTTCTTCTAGAACCGATCCGGTCGTACGTGACACGATACGAAGCTACACAAAATATTTACATAATAATTAGTTCCACACCGTTAGAAAAATACGAGCCTAATTTCGCGATCAAGACAAATCCAAACAAAGAAAGAAACTCATATAGAGTTACCATATGAGAATGCTCGATATTTCCAATTTCTTCACATGGCTCGCGAGCACGTTGGTGGGCATTAGCCTGGAAAATCTCCAACGCACACTGTCGGAGAATGACTCCCACGAAACAGGGATAGTCAAGCTCACGAAGAGAGTTCGTGTAAGGGGCTGAACACGTTGGTCAAACAACCCTCAACCTGCACGGCGACGGTGCTCGTCGAGCAAGTGGAGGGACATCACTACAGAGATGAACACCAGCCCGTACCCAGGTTCACGGCCCTCGTGTGGAGGTAACACCGCTACTCCTGCTTGTCTGTATTGCACTGCTTGTAGAGGTTACAGTACAATGAGCTTGCCGAGGGCTCTCTTTTGGCAATGGTGTATACAAGGAAGGGAAGCAGTGGTCTTCTTCCTCCTTGCGCGTAAGTGGCTATGCTGGAATCAGAGTGCGATCCCTCGCTACGGTGCTGCTTGTCCTCCTTTTATAGGCACCCCGTGCTCCCTCCCTGCGCTTGCACTATGGTAGGGCTGTCACGTGGTGCAGAAGGTCGAGCGCGGTGCACCGCAGCCCGGTTGTCCATGGACGCGGTCCATGGGTGAAAAGCTGACTCCTGTAGCAGAGTAACCACCGTCCATGCAGGACGGCCAGCTGTGGCCGCAGAGGAACGTGGGGGTGCCCACGATGACGTTGGCCATGGAGTGTAGCGCCGGCCGGTCCCCTTATCACCAAAGAGGAAACCCTTGTAGTCCGGTGCGGATGGCACAGCTTTGTTGACCCCTTTAATCACCAAAATGGCAACTGCGGCGTTGTCGTCACCGCGCGCAGGGGCGCGCGTCACTCTGCGGCCGCTGCAGAGCCCATGTGCGCTCTGCAGAGGTTGCTTTGCAGCGAAGCGATCTCCACGAGGGTTTGGATGCCCTGTAGAGAATTCGGCGTTGACCTCTCTCCAGGGGAGATTTCCTTGAAGAGGGGGCAGCAGTAGAGAGGGCCTCCACAGGCCTCTGCTGCCTCAAAAGCCCTCGCGAGGAAATCCGCCTCGCGAGGCTCTCCAAGCCTTAGGCTTGGTCCTTAGCGAAAATTCGCCATCAAGTGTCGAGGGCGTAGAGGACAGGCCCAGCACACCCTGGATTTCACTGGGCCGACAGTAGCCCCCGGGTCCATGATGGGCACGATGTAGTCCAATGGACGCAGGCGAATCGTCATGGGCCCAAAGTGTCCGGCCGGCCTGAGACACGTGTAGGGCAGTTACGCCGCGACGACACGTTTTCTTCGGAGATGACGGGCGTAGTGGGGGGACCCACCACGTCTCGGTAATTGCTCTGAGAAGAATAAAGCCTGCTGCGCCGGTTCAGGCAGCAGTTACTGCATCGTTTGCGCGCCCGTCTCCTCGCTCTCGACTTCTGTGCTCCCGTGTCTCCGGCGCTCCTCCTTCTTCATCGAGCTTCTCCGCCGCCCTTCTTTCTTCGACCATGGGCCCCAAGAAGGACAAGGCGGCAATGACGAACGTGCCGGCCGAGGCGCAGCAGGAGGACGAGTTCGCGCCGGCGCTGGTGGGGACTCGCATCCACACGGCGGAGGCGCTGGACAAGATCCGGCTGATGGCCGCAGGCAAGAACAACGAGCACGGCGCCACTGTTCTCAAGGCGGCGCGCTTCGGCAAGCTCGCGGCGGGGTTGTACCCCATTTTCTTCCAGACCATTTTCGCTGGTTTGGTGCCGCCATTTTCCCCTTTCCTGGAGGAGGTTCTGGCCTTCTATCAGATCCAACTTCTGCATCTGCATCCCAACTCCATCTTGATCCTCGCCATCTTCGCATATCTTTGCGAGGCGTATTTGGGGGTGAAGCCATCCGTGGCCTTCTTCCGGAGCTTCTACGCGCTCCGCTCCACGGCGCCTGGCAAGCGGTCTGGTTGTGTGTCCTTCCGCATCGCGGATGGGATGGGAGGCATCTACATCCCCATGTCCTGGGACGGCGACAAACCCGTCACACGGGTGACGAAGAAGGTGGATGATTTCCGCCAGCGGTGGTTCCTTGTGGACGCCAAGACGCAGAATTCCTTCTTCGATGTCCCTGAGGCGCCGCCGCTGAAGAACTCGAACTGGTCGAGTGCAACCCTTCAGAGCCCGAAGATTGCAGACTTGGTCGCACGCATGAAGCTCGTCCGCGACGCTGGCCTCACGGGGCAGATGATTGCTGAAGACTTCGTGGGGCGCCGTATCGCCCCTCTCCAGAAGCACACAAAGCCGATGTGGATGTATTCAGGCCCAGCGGACGCAATGCGGCTGCACTGCAGCTCTCACCTCCCTGACGTCGTAGCTTCCATAATGGGCATCCTCTTCACCGCCCCGGAGGTTCCTGTGCCGCGCAGTGAGCTCGCGAAACCACTCCAGGCAGATTACTCCGAAGAAACGCCTCGCGATCCTGGAGCTGATGCCGGAGTTCACCCCTCAGGGCCTGGCTGGGGAGGAGAAGAAGGAGGCCGCGGCGCCCGTGGTGGAAGAGGACAGGGCTTCGGAATCACCCGCCGCATCTGACGCCGATCTGGGCGTCACCTGTGGAGAGGCGAATCCCTCGGCAGAGGAGGCGAGCTCTTCGAGACCTGCTCCTCCCGAGGGAGAAGTTCTGGAGATTTCGTCCAGCGGGGACGAGGATTTCCTTGTGGCCCCTTCGCGTCAGGTCGCGGAGGGGGAGGAAGACAGCGATGAGGAGGCCGTAGCGGGACGCTGCGATCCCCGCTCCAAGGCTTTTCATGACGGGGCCGCCAAGAGCCCAGCGGGCACCCCTCTCAAGAGGAAAGCTGAGACTGCTCCTGAGGGGTCCGGCTCTGGAGCCGCCTTGTCGAGGTCGTGGCGGTCGTCCACCACGATGTGGGTTTATTCACGCGCCAAGTCATCTGGGTAAGCATTGGTCCCTGTTTTCGCATCTTTGTGAGAGCTTTCTTGCTCCCCTCTTGATGGTCTTCCTTGTTTGTTTGTTAGGGATTTGGTGACAGCAAAACGCCGGAGGCTCCGCATGGCCGCGGAGGTCCGGGGCCTTGCCTCGGCAACCGTCGAGGAGCCTGTGGAGCCCTCAGCTGAAGAGATTGCTAAGCCCGTGGTGACTGAGGGCTCGGAGCCGGTGGCGGAGGAGGCCACGAAGCCTGTGGCGGAGGAAACCGCAGGGCATGCGGCGGTTGTACCTCTGACCGGAGCAGCTACTTCGTCTTCTACCGCGGAGGTGCGCCCCGAGGAGGAGGCGGTGGTGCGGACACCAACTCCACCACGCCCCGTCACTCCACCAGAGCGGCAAGAGGAGTTCGCCGCGGAGAAAGCGGGGAGCGGCTCGCCGGCGAAGGGAGGCGCCGACATTGAGATGGGGGAGAACATTCCTTCGCCGCCCCAAGGTACCGACGCCGTGATGGAGGAAAACGTTCCTCCGCCGCCCCCTCCTAACGCAGATGCTGAGGTCACGGCGGCTTCTTCTGAGGTCGCAGCGGGCTCGGCGGCGGCGGACCCCACGGTGGCTGGGCGATCTTCCCCAGCCCCTGAGGCTCGAGAGGAGGCACCGACGGAAGATGACGGTGCTGGAGCCCATGGCCCCGGTGACGGAGAGGGCTCACTCCACAGCCCCCAGGCCAGGGTCGACCCGGGCCCAAGCTTGGAGACTCCCACTCTTGAAACTAGTGCGCACGAGGGAGCCTCCATGTCTCATGGGGGTTCGCTGGCTCTGGTCCTGGGTGGCAAGAGCTGGAGCGGCGCTCGCCGCAGCTCTACCTTCCGCCTGGCGAGTGGTGCACTGGATGGACTGGAGGCCCAACTCGCTCTCGAGGAGGCTGAGCTCGCCAGAGAGTATGACGAACTTGAGAAGGCCTGGACCCGCTTCTTCGAGATCGTGGAGCAACGTCGCCACGACAACGAGGCCATGTAGGCGCAGCGAGAGGAGGCGCTGCGCTTCGCCAAGGAGGTCCGCGAGAGCGCGATGCGCGAGGCTCAAGAGACCCTGGAGCCACTCCAGGCAGAGCGCTCACCGCGCTCGAGGGCCCTGTGGCGGAACTTGGCGATGTTGTTGATGAGGAGTGCCGCAAGCTCTTGACCGTGGCGATCGATCGCGTCTTCGCCAACCTCCAGCGCCTTCAACCCAGCTTCGACTACGAGTCAGTGACCGAGCCCGTCGAGGGGACCAAGCCTGGGAGCTCTCCAACTTGGTTCGAGAAGAAGTCAACGATTACGTCGACCGCTTCAAGAGGGTTGAGGCGGAGCAGGCCGCTGAGGAGGATGAAGGCGCCGAAGAAGAGAAGGCTGAAGAGGACGGCGATGGTGAACCCTCTGCCTAGGCCACTCCTGCAACAAGATGCGCTTGGCGCGCAATTATCTTTGTTTTAAGACTTGTTTTAATTCATGCTGGCTTGTAAGATACTTTGATCGTATGCAAACATGTGTGTGTGCCCCTCGATGGGCCTTTTATCCCTGTTCCATGTCTTTCTTCGCTCTACGTCGTCAGGACCCATCTCTTTGCGCTATGACACCGCCGCTGCGGTATGCCGGAGCGTGACTCGGCAAGGCCGGGGGTGTTTAAGGCTTGGAGAGGTAAGGGCTCTCGAGTCGCGGTGCTCGAGGGCCCCCTTTGACGCACAAGCAGTCCATGGAGTGTGAGAGAGAAAAAACCGCTCGAGGGACGACAGGTGCTCGTGAGAGGGAGAAAAACTCCTGAGGAGCGCGAGCGCTAGACTTAGCTTGGCGAGACTTTGGCCTCGTAGAGGGCGTTGGCTTCCCTGATGGTGCGCTCCCTCTAGGGGTCGGAGCGTGACTTCTCGACCTTGGGGAGGACTTCTTGTTCCCTGTATTGGTTAGAGAGGCAAACCCAAAGCAGGCACATGGTAGTAAACACCATGCGCGCTTATAGGCTTCCTCATGGGTATCTCGCGAGGAGAGTAAGTACCAAGGTCCTTTGGTGAGGTGGCGTGTTTTGGGAGCAAGCCCATGGGCCAGAGCTCTTTGTGGAGGTAACAGGCGTGAGAGCGTGCTCACGTGTTAGAGCTCGGATCCTTTGGATTTTGCGGTGCTGTTGGGGTGCTCTTGAGGCACAGTCACCGTACTCAGCCCCCGCTCGCGAGGTGCGCATGGGGAAGAATATGAGCGCGAAATGAACTAAGATGATGAAAAGTAAAACTCACCACCAAAATATTACATAGCGGCGCCTCAGCGCAATGTTTCATTGAGAAACGAATTGGTTCATTACACTTGGTGTGACCAAGATAAAGTTTTCCATGTCGAGGCATGGGGACCACATTCAGTGGCTGAGACTCTTCACGGCCTGCGGCGGCACGTAATCAGGAGAGCTCAGAGGGGCTGGCCCTCGGGAGGAGAAGCTTTTGTGAAGCTTGGAGGTGAAGTTGTGTGCTTCCCTCTAGAGACAAAAAATGTCTGGCGTGACTATGATCACGGGTAGAACTTGCGTAGATGCGCGATGTTCCATGGATTCTTGACCGGAATGCCGTCCTCCGTTTCGAGGCGTACCGCGCCAGGCCTGGCGATGTGTGAGACCCTGTAGGGGCCTTCCCACATTGGCGAGAGCTTGTGGAGACCTTCCCTGGAGAGGATTCTCCTGAGGACGAGGTCGCCTGTCTCGAGAGTGCGCGGACGTATGTGGCGGCTGTGGTAGCGTCGCAGGTCTTGCTGGTACTTGGCTGCCCTGAGGGCGGCACGGCGGCGCAACCCGTCAAGGAGCAGCAGGTCGTCGCTGTGGAGGTCTGCTTGATCGTCCTCGTTGAAGGCAAGGACCCGTGCGGATCCATGCTTGATCTCTGTGGGGAGGACTGCTTCAGCTCCATACACGAGCAAATGGCGTCTCACCAGTGGGCTTCGTGGGGTTCGTGCGGATGGACCAGAGCACGGACGGGAGTTCGTCTATCCAGCCCTTGCCGTAGCCCTTCAGGCGATTGAAGCTTCTTGTCTTGAGGCCCTTGAGGACCTCAGCATTTGCTCGCTCGGCTTGGCCGTTGCTCTGTGGGTGAGCCACCGAGGCGAAGCAGAGCTTGGTGCCGAGGCTCTCGCAGTAGGCCCTGAAGATGCCGCTGGTGAATTGTGAGCCATTGTCGGTGATGATGCGATTAGGCACACCAAAGCGGCAGACCAGGCCTCTGATGAATTTTACTGCCGCCCTGGCCGGTATGCTGCGCACTGCTTCAACCTCTGCCCACTTGGTGAACTTGTCGACTGCCACGAAGAGGAAGCGGTAGCCCCCTTGTGATCTCGGGAAGGGTCCCAAGATGTCTAGCCCCCAGACCGCGAAAGGCCACGAGAGCGGGATGGTTTGGAGTCCCAGTGCAGGCTGATGGACTTGCTTGGCGTGGAATTGGCACGCATCGCAAGACTGGACGATGGTGGTGGCATCTTGAAGCACTTGGGGCCAGTAGAAACCGCTCCTGAAGACCTTGCCTGCCAGGGTGCGTGCAGAGGAATGGTGGCCACACTCTCCACTGTGAATGTCTCTGATCAGCATGCGGCCTTCCTCGGGGGGACGCACTTGAGTGCAATTCCATTTGGGCGCTTGCGGTACAGGTCTCCCTCGAGGATGTAGTATGACTTGGCTTGTCGAGCCACTCGTTCTGCCTCCGCGTCTTCTTCAGGAAGGACTCCCTTCAGCAGGTAGTCTTTGAGTTCGTCAACCCAGCCTGTCTCTTGATGCACCATAGCCAGCAGCAGACGCTCCCCTGAGGATGGACCGCAGTTGGGTGCCCCACCTACAGGAGGTGGTGGGAGTACTTCGTCTGTGCTTGCGGCTGCTGCTTCTTGTGGCTGCTTTATGGACGCCTTGGAGAGTCTCTCTTCAAAGACGCCGGCCGGCTGGGCCTGCCTTCGTGATGCTCGCTTGGCGATGTCATCTGCCTCCTGGTTCTCCTTTCGCGGGATGTGCATGAGCTCCATGCCCCTGAAGTGCTTCTCGAGCTTGCGGACCTCTTCAAGGTAGGCGGCCATGTGGTCGTCTTTAGGCGTGTAGCTCTTGTTGGAGAAGTTAACCAGGAGCTGGGAATCACCCTTTATGAGTAAGTGCTTGACGCCAAGGGCGATTGCGGCTCTGAGCCCGGCGAGGAGGCCCTCGTACTCGGCGATGTTGTTGGAGATCTTGTCTATTGTGAAGCACAGCTGGATGGCGTAGTAGAGCTTGTCACCTTTTGGTGAGGTTAAGACAACGCCAGCCCCACCATTGCGGCAGGCGAAAGCTCCATCGAAGTGCATGGTCCAGTGGCTTGGCATTGTATCTCCCGATGACGCGGTTTCTTCTTCGCGAGGCTCTTCAGGAGTTGGGTCTGTCCACTCGGCGACGAAATCCGCCAGCGCTCTCCCTTTTATGACTCTTGTGGTGTCGAAGCGCAAGTTGAATGGTTGCAGCTCAATGTTCCATCCTGCGACGCGGTCAGTGGCGTTGGGGTTGCGCAGGATCTGCTCCAGGGGGAAGGACGTGACCACCGTGATGGGGTGGCCCTGGAAGTAGTGGCGCAGCTTCCTGGAGGCGATGAGTAGCGCGAGGAGGAGCTTCTGCTGCACTGGGTACCGCTCGCGAGCATCTCGCAGTACAGTACTGACGAAGTAGACTGGATGCTCGACGAGGGTCGTTGATGGTGCGGCAGCGTCGGCTCCCTCGAGAGGCTCCTCAGGACCTTTGGCGAGGTTTGCCTGTGGAGGAGCCTCGGCAGGGGTGCTCGTGGTGGGCTCGACTTGAGGCTGTGGGTCTGGCACTGGGTCTGGAGAGACTGTTCCCTCGTCGGGAGGTTCTGGACTTGGTGTGGCAGTGCTTTTCTTGGGGAGAACTGGCTCTTCTCTTTCCACCACCAGGACGGCGCTTGCAGTTTGTGGAGTGGCTGCTAGGTACAGCTTCAGATGCTCGCCTGCCCTGGGGGCTACCATGACTGGTGAGCTAGCCAAGTATTTCTTCAAGTCCTCAAATGCTTTGTCAGCCTCTGGAGTCCACTTGAAGGTGCCGGATTTCTTCATGATCTTGAAAAATGGCAAGGCTCTCTCGCCGAACTTGGAGATGAAGCGGCCTAAGCTGGCCATGCATCCTGCTAGGCGCTGCATGTCCTTGAGGCGGCGAGGTGGCTGCATGTCTTCTATAGCCTTGATCTTGTCAGGGTTTGCTTCTATGCCGCGGTGGGACACGAGGAACCCGAGGAGCTTGCCTGAAGGCACCCCGAAGACGCACTTGGCGGGGTTTAACTTGATGTTCACCTTGCGCAGGCTGGCAAGGTTTCCTCGAGATCCTTCAAGAGAGTGTCTCCCTCGCGAGACTTGACCACGATGTCGTCGACATAAGCTTCTGCATTTCTTCCCATCTGAGCCCCCAAGGCGATCCTCATGAGCCTCTGGAAGGTGGCGCCGGCATTTTTCAGGCCAAAGGGCATGCAAGTGTAGCAATACACACCACAAGGGGTGAGAAATGCTGTTTTCTCCTCGTCTTCCTTGGCCATTTTGATCTGGTGGTAGCCTGAGAAGGCATCCAGGAAACAGAGGAGATCACAGCCGGCGGTGGAGTCCACAATCTGGTCTATCCTTGGCATGGGGTATGGATCCTTGGGGCAGCCTTGTTTACGTCTGTGTAGTCGATGCAGAGCCGGCCTCCTCCATTGGGTTTTGGGACAACCACACCGTTGGAGAGCCAAGTGGGGTGGGCAACTTCTCGAATGATGTCTGCTGCTTTCAGCTTCTCTACTTCTTTGATGATGAACGCTTGCTTCTCGGGGGCTTGTTTCCGCGCTTTCTGCTTTACAGGGCGTGCGTCTGGACACACGGCTAAGTGGTGCTCGATCACCTCCCTTGGTACACCGGACATTTCTGACGGAGTCCATGCGAACATGTCAGAATTTGCCCGAAGGAAGGCGACGAGCGCGCTTTCCTATTTGGGAGGCAAGCCAGCGCCTATGGTGACGCTAGCCCCCGAGCCCTCAGCCCCCGAGCCGCTGGTGCTCAGCGACACCTTCTTTGTAGATGCTTGCTCTTGAGTGAACAGCTGTTTCTTCTTCTTGGGCCTCTCGAGAGGCTCCATGTCCTCGTCAGCGGGGAATGCCATGGCAGCGGCCTTGTAGGCGATCTCGACATCGCGCGTGGCGTCCTGTATGTGACCACGTATGGTGATGGTGCCACCGCCGAGGATGCAAGCCATGGCACCCTTGGGGGCTTGGTAACCTCCAGGCTCTTCGTCGGGAAGATTGTTGTTTTTCTCGGCGGCATTCGCCTGAGTTCCCTGGGGCCTCTGGAAGTTGCCCTTGCGTCCACCTTTGCGGTAACCACGGCCTCTGCCGCGGCCACCGCTGCCTTCTTCTTGCTCACGCTTCTTGCTCAGCTGCTTGAGGTCATAGCAGTTCTCCGTTGCATGGCCGCGCCTGTTATGGTAGATACAGAATGGGCGGTTGTCCACCTTTTTCTCGCCAGCCTCTGGGGAGTCCTCGCGAACATGCTTGGCATCGGGTTCAGCTGCCAGGACTGCGGTAGGCTTGCGCTTTATCTTGTCACGCCTCTTCTGGGTCTTGGATCCCTCGACAGGGTCGTCTGTCGAGCCCACCTTGACGAAGAGGAGCCCTTCCTCTGCCTTGGCGCACTTGTCTGCGATGTCGAAGAGCTTCACCACGGAGGAGAGGGTATCATGGATGCCGAGCTTCTCGAGCATCCTGTGGTTGGTGACGCCCTCTCTGAAGGCCGCAATGACGTGCGAGTCCGGGATGTTCGGGATCTTGTTGCGGACTTGGCTGAAACGCTGGATGTACCGGCGGAGGGTCTCGCCAGGCTTCTGGCGCACAGCTCGCAGGTCGTTGTAGGTGAGGGCGCGCTCGTACGTGCCCTTGAAGTTCGCGACAAACTGCTGGCAGAGCTCCTTCCACTCGTCAATGGAATCCTCGGGAAGGTTCAGGAGCCACGACAAGGCGGAATCCTTGAGAGCGTGGGAGAACCAGTTGGCCATGACCTTGTCGTCTCCCCCCGCAGCTTGGATGGAGGTGGTGTAGAGCTGCAAGAAGTCGATGGGGTTGTTCGTGCCGTCGTAACCCTTGGGTAGGTCAGGCCTGAACTTTTGTGGCCAGACGACGCGACGCAGGTTGCGGGTGAAGGCCGCGTAACCTGTGGCGTACGAGGCGATGCCACCCTGAAGAGCACGGCGGTTCTGTCGCCCTGCTTGGCCGATTTCCTCGACGATGCGCTTCTAGATGTCCTTCTGGCGCTCCATCTCCACCCGCGCGTCTGGGGGTGTTCGCTGCACGATTTGGCAATCGCGCGGCGAAGACGCATGGGACGCGGCCTTGTGCGCCGCAGCGGGAGGTGGACCCGGCGGAGGCGGCGGCGGAGGTGCGCCATGCGCGGTGGTTCCAGCGCGCCCGGAGTTGTGGTGCACCAGAGAGCGCGACGCCGCAGGAGCAGCGCGCGGTGCCGCCGCAATGTCGACGAGGTGCTGGAGGCGGCCGAGCCAGTTGTCGTGCGCCTCAGCTGTGGGGCGGTAGCGGAAGAGTTCCGCGGCCATGAGCAGCGCGGTGTTTGGGCTGGGCGCTGGACGCCCAAGAGTGGAGGCGATGTGGCGCTGGGACGGATGCGAGGACTCAGCGTCCTCGCCGTGCCCGTGGTCGACGTCTTCGTCGAAGTGGTCGTCGTGGTTGCCGTCTTCGTCCTCGGGGTGCTCCACGCGCGGTTCAGCGGTGTTGCGCCCCGTGGCACGGCTGGCGCGGGGACGGCCGCGCGGGTTGGTGGTGTTGGCAGCGGGCTCGGTGGTTGCCCTGCCTGATGCCCGCCGGGTGGCGCGAGCTGCGCGAGTGTCCGCCATGGTGCAGAGGTCGGTGGAGGTTGAAGACGCGCCTCAGCTCCCTACCTGGCGCGCCAATTGTCGGAGAATGACTCCCACGAAACAGGGATAGTCAAGCTCACGAAGAGAGTTCGTGTAAGGGGCTGAACACGTTGGTCAAACAACCCTCAACCTGCACGGCGACGGTGCTCGTCGAGCAAGTGGAGGGACATCACTACAGAGATGAACACCAGCCTGTACCCAGGTTCGCGGCCCTCGTGTGGAGGTAACACCGCTACTCCTGCTTGTCTGTATTGCACTGCTTGTAGAGGTTACAGTACAATGAGCTTGCCGAGGGCTCTCTTTTGGCAATGGTGTATACAAGGAAGGGAAGCAGTGGTCTTCTTCCTCCTTGCGCGTAAGTGGCTATGCTGGAATCAGAGTGCGATCCCTCGCTACGGTGCTGCTCGTCCTCCTTTTATAGGCGCCCCGTGCTCCCTCCCTGCGCTTGCACTATGGTAGGGCTGTCACGTGGTGCAGAAGGTCGAGCGCGGTGCACCGCAGCCCGGTTGTCCATGGACGCGGTCCATGGGCGAAAAGCTGACTCCTGTAGCAGAGTAACCACTGTCCATGCAGGACGGCCAGCTGGGGCCGCAGAGGAACGTGGGGGTGCCCACGATGACGTTGGCCGTGGAGTGTAGCGCCGGCCGGTCCCCTTATCACCAAAGAGGAAACCCTTGTAGTCCGGTGCGGATGGCACAGCTTTGTTGACCCCTTTAATCACCAAAATGGCAACTGCGGCGTCGTCGTCACCGCGCGCAGGGGCGCGCGTCACTCTGCGGCCGCTGCAGAGCCCATGTGCGCTCTGCAGAGGTTGCTTTGCAGCGAAGCGATCTCCACGAGGGTTTGGATGCCCTGTAGAGAATTCGGCGTTGACCTCTCTCCAGGGGAGATTTCCTTGAAGAGGGGGCAGCAGTAGAGAGGGCCTCCGCAGGCCTCTGCTGCCTCAAAAGCCCTCGCGAGGAAATCCGCCTCGCGAGGCTCTCCAAGCCTTAGGCTTGGTCCTTAGCGAAAATTCGCCATCAAGTGTCGAGGGCCGTAGAGGACAGGCCCAGCACACCCTGGATTTCACTGGGCCGACACACACTCCATGGTTAATTTTCCTGGAACTAACGGTATCGCCGCTGTTATTGCCACTCGATAATAACAATAGAAAAGAACATAAAGACCGAGGTCCTATTGCGTAGTTGCGTCATTGTATAACATCCATCTCTCCTAGTTTGGTAAAGTACAGGTAAACCGTACGACTTTCTCGACAACGGCAGAAAGCACAAACGACACGGCAACATACTGAAGTACAAAAAAAAACGAACACAACATTCTCCACTAATACTGCCGCCTCCACTATCTTGTCCGTTTCAACCCCAAAGTAAACAACGTAAACAATATTAAATGTCTAACTGCCAATGCACACTCTCGGTAATGCACATAGCAATTAATAAAGAGAGAAAGTCTTGACTCCTGTAGTATAGCCGGCCTACTGAAAATACGACACATGGAGTCGGCTGACACACGTACGAATTGACCTTCTCCGGCTGAGTGCTCATCGATCCGGCTGACTCCCTGGACTTGGACGGAATAATCTTGTCCGTCTGATCTTTCCTACACGCACTCATAGTCCAGGAATATTCCTCCGTTTACATTCCGACTGCTCTCTTCGCGCCATGATTTATTCTTGGTTATTTTGCTTGATCGGTTAACAGTCGTCGTCGCATCTCATTCTCCATTGACATTCACTTACCCTATCCATGTATATAAACATAAAACCAAGATCAGGATAATCCGAGGATTGACTTGAGGGACACATGGCGGCACTATAAACCTGTGTTGTCACGTGATTGCTTTCGGCTCGATTGACATGGGCTTCTCTCTCTTAATACACCATCGTGCTGTACTCGGCGTGACCAGCTGCACGACAAAATCTTCCCGCAAAAACTTTTCCCTAAACAAAACAGCCTGGCCGTCCGAGTCGGCTGCCTCTTCTTCATGCAAACCGTTTTCTTGTTCGGGATAATTTCGAGCGTGAGTGTTTTTTTTATTTTCTCTGTGATGGACAAGGTCAGACCTGCCGACTCCCCGGGAGTCGACCAGATGACTCCCGGTAAGTCAACCAACCGACTCCCCAGGAGTCGACCAGACGAATTACCGGGAGTCCACCACCTGACTCCCCGGGAGGCGATCAGCCGACTCCCCGGGAATCGTCCAAACGGCTCACCGGAAGTCGACCAACCGACTTCTCGGGAGTCGACCAGACGACTCGCCGGGAGTCGACCAACCGACTCCCCGGGAGTCGACCTGACGACTCGCCGGGAGTCGACCAACCGACTCCCCGGGAGTCGACCTGACGACTTACCGGGAGTCGACCACCCGACTCCCCGGGAGTTGACCACCCGACTCCCCAGGAGTCGATCAGCCGCCTCCCCGAGAGTGAACCAGACGACTTGCCGACAGTCGACCACCCGATTCCCGAGAGTCGACCAGTACCGATAAAATCCACAATAGTCTATCCACACTCTAATTCATGTCCGGCTTAAGAAATGGAAGGCTTCGAAAGGAAGGGCGTTTGGTACCTCGCGCGTCGTCGGATACGTTGCACGGTAACAAACCAAAATATTTGCCCAAAAGAACAAACACAAAAAAGAGGGAGTCGGCGGGACCGCTAAGCAGTGAGACGGAGAAGGTCAGTGGTGTCGACTCCCGGGACTGAACCAGTAAATAAAGGTCAGTCCTGCCGACTCTCGGGACCTGACCAGTAACCTACATGCAGTACTCAGTGTGGCCAGCATTCCTCTCCATATTAATTGCTGCACCTTCCCTAACGCACCTCCGAGTGTAAAGAGACAGACAGAAACGCCTATGAACATATCTAATTCCTCGAGTACTGCCAGGCCCCCACCTTTTTGTATTATTAATAATTTTACTACACACCCGCCGCCGTCGAGTCCCTCGAGTCGGCAGCACGGCCCTCGTCCGTCTTAATGCACGTCGATCAATCCGACTCCATGGAGTCGGCATAAACTGCGTTCCCATGGCAATTCAGTGGAAATAAACACTGATATCATAGTACATGTCGTTGAACATGAAGAAATTGATGGATCCAGGATTAAACGTTACAACACAAATCCACGCATAAATACATACCAAATACATAGCACGCAACGAATGGAAAATCACTATCATCACCCTGATCTAGTTCCTTTTCCTCTTCGTCTGGGTTTGCTGTCCTTTCTGCGCCCTGGTCCTGTAGACAATACGCAAAGACCTCAATTAAACACAGCCAATTAAGATATCATGAAGAGACCATTGTACACAGCCCAGCGCAACCACAAATCCATCCATGACAATAAAAACGAACCTCCTTTCGGACAAGGACGGAGGGACAGGCGGAACATCCGGATCTTGGACGGCAGCCAATACAGCCTGGCAAAGAAGATAAACATTAATTCAGTCCACAGTTTGCCATATGTGCGCAAGCTTTTTTTCCATCGTGTTCAACTATATCGCATTCCCAAAACCGTAGGATGGACGGATGGCAGCCGATGGTGTTATTCCCTCCTGATTCGCTGACTCCAGGTAGTCGACGTGATCGACAGGTGCATTAAGATGGAGCCGACTCCCGGGAGTCAACCAGTCGACTTCCCGGGAGTCGACCAGTACCGGCAGAAACCCGACTCCCGGCGAGTCGACTGGTCGAAGGATATTTGGCAAGACAAATCAAAATCAAAACACCAGTACCGACAAAAACCCACAATAGTCTATCCCCACTCTAATTCATGTACGGCTTATGGAGTCAATCAGCCGACTCCCGGCGAGTTGGCTGGTCGAAGGAAAACAAACAAACTCGAGTCGAAAGCAATCATGTGACAACGCTGCACAGTCAAAATTTCTTAAGCCGTACATGAATTAGTGTGTGGATAGATTTTTTGTCGGTACTGGTCGACTCCCTGGGAGTCGGCAGGACTGACGTTGTCCATCTATATCGCATTTCCAAAACCATAATCACCAAGCGCAAGGACACATTGATTATCCATTAATCGATCAGAAACAATCACCTTGTCAGTCGTGACCTGCGGATCCGGCTTCATGACCTCTTCCCGAAACGACAGAACCTTCTTAACAGCTGCAACTTTATTATTCCCATCGCTACACCAAACAGGGGAAAACGCTTAGAATACATTGAACAAATCCCACGTATGTATAAAAAAAATTTGTCAGATCAAAACCGAGACAACCTACCCAGCCGCCGAAGTTTTCAACCCAGAAGAGGGCTTCACAACCGACGGTGGTGTAGCCAAGGGATCATCCACAACCAACGGTGGTGTAGCCAACGGATCATCCTCAGAAACAACCTGTTTACAAAGCATGAGATAAATAATCGAAAAGAGACGACACCAATATAAAACAAAATAAGAATGTTACACAAACTAACCGCGGAGGAACCCTCGCCAGCAGAGGACGGAACATCAACATGATCAGCAGTCACACCGTCGGAAACAACCGTATCGGCTTCAACCTCTGCAGCTAAGTTTTTACCAAGGGAGCTCAACACACTACCACTCGAATTGCTAGATGAAGCCAATGCTAGGCCCGTATTACGACGGATAGTTGGAGCGTGAGACTGGCTTCCGTAGCTACCATCTATCCTATGAACTTGGTAAGACGGCTTTTCGAGTCCGGTTCAAAGCTCTTCGTTGTCACATAAATGACAAGGCGATATTTCTAGGTCAAAATGGCGGAGAGTTCTTTTGGAATCGATTGATCAGTCCTTCCAAACTGAACAGCCTCCTCCAGCTTTAAGCCCAAAGGAACCCTAGAACGAAGAAGAATCATGACCGGCTTACCGATGAGTTCCTTGCCAGCTTTGTCAAAGAATACCAACTCGACCTCATCATCACCATTACCGCCATGTAACAAATTCGATACCTGCAAAAAACAAAATGCGTCAATAGAAGAAAAAAACCCAAAAAATATCAAGTATCAAAACACAATCATTATAATCACCTGGGCATCGCACCCTTGCCATCACACTCAGAATCCGGACATCTGTATGCATCCCCAAAAGGCACCGTACCCTTGTTACAGCACGTGCAGGCAGAAAACCACCAACGTTGTCCAGGGTAAGCTGTCTGATGTCCACTGTACAATAAAACTTGGTTTTCTACATAATAAAAGAATAAACGTACAACAAAAAAGCAAGTTAGGTAAAATAAACCAAACAAAACTAATGGAAGACACGGTAAAGGTACGAACCGAGTGATCCCAAATATTTAAATCAACCAGCTCCTTAACAGTCTTATTCTCTAGATGAACCTGGCACTTATTTCCTCAGGAGTCTGACCAGGAAGGGCAATACTCTGAACCACAGGAATCTTATCCTTTAACCTACAAAACAAGAAATCTTATAAGATAGTCGATCGCTAACAACTGAAAAACCAACAAAACAATCCGCCGGAGACATACTTAGAATGTAATTCGTTGATCTCAGACAGATCTTCATTGATGTACCAACGACAAGGGGCGCTACCACTCAAGCCCCACCGACCTACAACCATAAAAAATAATTAAAATTTGTCTTAAAACGACGAGTACAAACTATATGTAGTACAAACATAAATCTCCTTCCAAAAAAAACCATCAAAAGGTTTAACTAAAGTCCCAACAAAGATGACGACAACAGGTTCCTTTTCGGCCATTTCGAGTACACCCTGCCCATCAAAAGTGGTGGCTCGTTCTCTCCAAAGAATAACACTAATCTGATGGCCGCTGCAAACAACAAATAAGCCAACAACAAATCAATAAAGGACACAGTTACCTTGAAAAAATAAACTAAACGACAAACTGTAAAACGAACACAAAAGTACCTAACATCACTCAAATAGATAATCCTTTTCGTAGACAGCATAGCACGGCTAGCAATGTGGTACTGAGTCGGCGGAGAAACGCTAGTAATAATACCTATGACATCTATAAAAAAAACAATATCAATACAAAAAACAATACATATACACAAAAGAGATAGACGGAATACGTAGGACAAAAACAAATAAAACAACCAAACAAACCTGTGAAGCTATCAGGCAAATCAGTTGGACTCGACAAACAATCAATTGGAGTCAAGGCATAAGTACAGAGGGGTCCATGATAGTATCAGGCAACCCTCGAAGATTTGTATATCTGCAAAACTTAATAATATACTTACCCTCCACTACCCTATAACTGTTTTTCCTTGCACCGACCAGGAACCTATCCATCTCAAAGACCGAACCCTCTTCAAGGAGATCCTAGAACCGGACAACCAGGGTAGGCGAGACCTCTCCATACATATGATTCCCCTAACAATAAAAATACACATAATCGATAAATTTAAATACAAAATAATAGAACAAAACCAATAAACAAACAACTACCTCTTTGTCCTGGAAGACGATACCAATGTGCTTTATAGGACCATCATCTGATGCTCCACGGTGAATCTATAGGCGAGACACATAAACCTGAACTGTCCAGTTCCGACTCCCCGGGTTAAGCTCGCACAAGGGACTGATCACCATCTAAGGAAAAAACAATTCCAAAAAAAAGAATGAATATATAAAAATAATAACAAATCTGACATACAATACGATCAAACAAACGTTAAATACACACAGAATACAACAAACATACTAACCAGAGCAGCAGGACAAAAGAAACAGAGTATAAACACGAAGCGCAAAGCTAAAGAAGTCGACGGGTAATGCACGCTAACCGGCTCTACAAACAGCAATAACACCAAACATAAGAACCTCTGTAGTAAGACACCACTTTGTAGTCGGTCCACCAAAAGAAAATATAGCATTACACCCAAAAATTCAGTACGTTCAGAAGATAACATATAATAGCAGCAGGCTAGACTTAAAAAAAACAGGCGCACAAGGAAAAATAAGTAGTAACAGCCAGGGCGACACAGAATAAAACCGACGAGAAACAGGTAAGAAAGACCGGATGTACAACCGCAAACCATAAACGCCCAGGCTTAGTATACAGAAGTAAACACAGATAAGTTGTCACATTACCAAGTCATCCTTTTATCAAGACCAAGCAAATAAATTCCAACATCACAACCCAAGTATTCTCTACATTTAATATACAGCACAAGTTAACCATTCGCACACACCACCATTGACTCGTTGAACAATAGCATAGATAACTGTAGTTATAAGAAAAAAACGTACAAAAACATCCAAAATACAGTGATGCAATGTCAGAGCTAAGAGAAAAACCACAACCGGACGAACACTGAAGGAAGTACCATAATGGACTCCAACTAATACACTACGACGTGACACACGACTATAGAACACACGCGAACGAAAAAAAACAATTTTGTCACAAATTTAAATTTGTTTCAGGTTGTGTCCTGGTAGAAGTCATTGCTGCTACTGACTTCTCACAGGTTGTCTTGCCGACTCAGTGACACTGCAGTCGGCGCGGTCGCCGAGGAATGAGGTGCTGCTGACTCCCTGAATCCCTGAAATCTTCCTATTGTTGGTAGCCGTACATTAAATCCTTTCGAAGCCTGCCATTTCTTAAGCCGTACTCGACTCCCAGGGAGTCGGCTGATCAACTGCTCGGGAGTCGGCTTCCTTTGGAAGCCTGCCATTTCTTTAGCCGTACTCGACTCCCGGGGAGTCGGCTGGTCGACTCCCGGGAGTCGGACGCCAGCCGACTCCCTGGATTCCATGAGATGATGTATCATGGAGATGGTCAATCCTGCCGACTCCCGGGACTTCACATGGAGACTAATAACAGACGACACAACCTAACGTACGGAGAAGCAAAGGTAGTCAACAACACCACGACTAATCAACCAGCCTATCATCACAGCCGAAACCGTGTAATCAATCAAACCTGTACCAACAGACGAAACAACCCTATTGTACGGAAGAAGACGACATAAAGAAAGTAAGTCGGTAGCAAGTAAAGATACTCACGGACGGCTAAGGTGATAAACTCCAACACGCTTTCACAGCTGGCTGAAAAACGAATTGAACGCAAGAAAACAGGTAAGATCAATAGAACGAACAACTATAGAAAGTACGTAAAAATTGAACCGACCAAATTACAAAATCAGCGAGGATAAAAAAATAGGATTGAAGCCCAAAACAATCGAAAAGCAAGAACGATAAAGAAATAATACGGGGTCATCAGACTAAAAAAAAGCCAAGAACATACACATCCACAAAAAAACAAATAACCCATAAATGGAAAAAAAACAGAAGAAAACGTAAAAAAAATGCGCTCGAGGAATCATCAGACAATAAAAAACAATTTGACGGGAAAAAAATACATGTATACCCGAAAGTTAGAAACATCGCAAAAAGAGACGTACCTTAAACACCAACGGTCAACAGCACATAAAAGAACCTGCAAGAAATAAGCAAAATCAAACAAACAAAACACAGAAACAACGACACCTATGATTAAAAAAATATAAAAGACACATAATAAACCCAATGAAAAACCCGAGGCCAAAACCATAGAAAAACACAAAATGTTACAACTCACAAATAACGGGAAGGATTCTAGACACAAGAAAACACGCCCGAACACCAGGATCGTCGATCTGTAAAAAATATCGACATAAATAAAGATATCGAAAAACAAAATAAACAAAACTCTAAAGGAAACCGAGGGAAACAGTCAACGATTAAACATACGAAATACATAACGTCGAAACTCACCGAAAGCACAACTGCCCAAACAGCACACGCCGAATAACGCGCGCCCAACCAAGCGAGACAACCGAGAAAGATCACGACCTGCAAGTAAAAATATAAATAGAGAAAACATTAGAAACCCTTTGAAGCAAAACACGTAAAGAATCGAAAAACCAAGAAGACAGTACAAAAAAGGAACACAAAAAACAACATGAGAATAAGCACATAGAGAACAAAACCCATTAAATACCCAAAAATCTAACTATAGCATGCTCAAAACAGAAAAAAAACAACAAACAAACAAATCTATCTATTATATACTAAAAACAAAATACGGTTTTTAAAATAAAGACACCACGTTAATCCACATAGGCTAAAAATATATACTTCGTTGATCTCAATTTTAACGGTTAAGATTAAATGAAAAGAGCGTTACATTCAACCAAAAATGTGTACATATGAGAAGATGTCACGTAAATTGAAAAGGAAGCTTTTACGTGGCCAAAATTCTTCACGTAGCCAGACTTCTCCCGAGAATATATTAAAAGATACCGGTTCCTACTAGGATTAGTACATGCGTTTAAACAGCATGCGATCCGGCCAGGTTAACCAATTGGATTACGCACTGCATGCGATGACGTCATGAGTGACATCATCATAATCAGCAGCCGATCGATCTACTACTTCATGCGCTTTGTGGTATTTGCATGATCCGAATCCTCAATTTTTTTGCCATTAATGTAACTTACTTTAGCAAATTTAGAAATTTCTATATACGTGATATAAATCGGAAAATCTATATGGGATTTACGAAAAAGATACGGACTAAGCTGTGTCCGTTTAACAAAAAGAATACTACGTACCCTAAGTAGAACGTGGTGATTATTGAGTACACTCACGTATATGTGCACATGGTGCGTGTGAAATTAATTGTCATATGTTTTCCAGCCATGAAAATAATAACATCTTAACCTGTCTAATTTTCCTCTGACATCGATCTACCGTCTCATGCGCAGGAGTACTAGGTCGGTCGATTTTCTCGCAACGCCGTGGTGATTTGAGAAAGGCGAGAAGACTAGATCGATCAATTTTGTTGGCAAAGACGAGCCGCCATCGTGAATCGTATTTTCTCCTCTGTGGCCAGTACGTAGTTTCTCCTCTGTGGCCAGTACTAGGCTGCCCTTTAACAGCTCTGGGTGAGATAGGGACAAGAATCAGAAACTAGCCATGCACTTCCATCTACCGTGAAGGCCAACAAGCAGGTACGCAATGACCCGGATGCATGTATGCATATGCCATGAGCTGGATGCATGCTTGCGTGCATGGCCGTGAATGTGAACCAAAGAATCTCAAACAACGTAAAAAAAGACTAGGTCTACCGTGAAGGCCAACAAGCAGGTACGCAATGACCCGGATGGATGTATGCATATGCCATGAGCTGGATGCATGCTTGCGTGCATGGCCGTGAATGTGAACCAAAGAATCTCAAACAACGTAAAAAAAGACTAGGTATTCTTATCTTTTAGAGTTAAATATTTTGAACACAAGTTATCATGTTTGATAATACTCTATGTTTTGAGGTTTTTGGAGATTTACAGTCTTATGAATTGCGCCTTATTAATTTAGCCTCAAACCATAGAGCGCTAGCGGGGATAGGAGCGGTGGATGATTTACCTGGCCTTCTATTTTTTTTTGTTACATAAAGTGTTATCGGAGTATCTTAGTATGGAAAAGTAAAACTAAATCGAGTTTGGCTTAGAAGGCAAAGGAAATACAAAAATTTAGCACGAGCATGATAGGAAATAATAGGTGGTGATGATATTTGTTGAATGATTGTTCACAAAAGAGAAAGGAAAATGGTTGAGATCGTAGAAAATAAGATTGCCAAAAAATTTAGCTAGGGACAATGTTTTAACAAAAAAGGTGGCCAGAGGCAAATCATATCAAGTGTGGAAATAACATTGGCGCGACATAAAAAATATATGAAAGCCACCGGAGAGTGAGAGGGAGTATGTTGTCGTAACACTACATATAAATGTAGTGGTTTGGATCTATGGTCAAGCACCATATAGGCAATCCCAACACGATGAAGCAGCAAAACATGATTTTTTACAAATCAGAATTGTGTGAGATTTTAATAGAAATGGAGAATCAATACGGTTAATCAAAATCTACACATATAGGCTCTGACTTTCATTTGCGTGTGTCCACGGGACCAAACATGAATAGGTGGAAATCCCAAGCGAGAATATAGAACTACAAGTATGTTTGATCAACGGTATGCATCTAACACACAACCAATTGCTATTTTTGATAATTGTTGTTACTATTTTGTGCCTTTTAATCATGTGAATCAAACAATTGAACTAAAGTGTTGGATACTGTGAAGAAAAAGTATCTATTATATTATTAAGACAACAAACATTAAGCGGTGGAGATTAATCAACTTCTACGTTATGATAATTTAATGGCTGAGATCCATCGTCAAATACATAGAAGTTGTCATGGAAAAAGGCATGTACGACTTATCTAGCCATGTATTTCCTATTCGTGCACGTCACGGACTACTTGCAATATAGGCATCACCTGGGCGCTCCTAGGCAAGCTAGCGATCGATAGGAAAATATGCGTGCGCGGTTGGGAACCCCTCGGCTCGATCTGATCAAAATCCTCAATGCAAGGTCTCCAGCGGTAGCGGCCATGTCCATCGAAGAGCAGGATCAGATTGCCGATCAGGACTTTGGACTAGAAGGCGTTCACGCGGATCGCCGGAAACTGCACATTGGCACGCCACAAACGCCCGGACCTGGATGTTTGGTTGGCCTTCGCCGGCACCCCACACACCAGACAATTCGCTCTTTGCCGGCGGCCGGCGACCACGAGGGCATGAGAATAGACGCCGGCACCAAGGTAATCATTCATCTAGCCATTTCTTTTTGTTTAAGTTCTGAATTTAATGTATTATTATACACCATTAAACAAATATAAGATTAATCTATCTCGAATTCTTGATTTAATATTGGATTAAATATTTCAATCCTGAGTCCACCAGTCATGCGTAATTTGGTTCAAAGCTTAATTTTCTAGGAATTATTAATATATATGTTACAGGCTTTGCAGGACCTTCTGCATCTTGGGTCTCAACCGGTGAGATGATTATTATTAAAGCGTCAACTGCATAAATCTACAACGAGTCTGAGATACGATGACGGTTGAGACCTTTTGTCGATCTTGCGCCGACGAAGTGCTGAAAGCACAAGGCCCTTGGGTAGCAAGGTCTACGACAAGCTTAATATTGATCTGGTGAGAAGTCACCGCTCAGCGGTCAGGGATAGAGTTACATGATGGCAAGCCGGACTACGGCGGCAAATATAGCAGCACGACATTAGATTTGGCGACCCGCGACGCTATCACGGTATCCATTAATTGGGCTTTGATTATTTTCCAATTATACATTTGAGATCCAATCCATAATCTAGAAAACAATGTTCTTACAGATTCTCAATTCATCAAGGCGAGTCAAACATGATCCTGTTCTCTTCTTCAGCCAACACATGCAAGAGGCACTAGATGCATCGCCTAAATTGTAGTTTAAGGAAACAACACCATGACTCTGAAGAAACTGATAGAGCTAACCATAAGATGAAAACCATGCAACATTAAAGTGAATGCAGCGAGGATATTTGATTTGATCAATTCGTCCATTGTTAACCTACTAAGATTTTTTTTCCGGCTCTGAAGGTCTATACAGTTCATGCTACTACAAATGAAGATTAAAGAGAGTTCGCTATATGTATTTGGCAATTTCAAAGGTGTACAGTCTGCAAGTATCGCTTGGCAAATGTTGAAATTTGATTTACTGTATATATGGTACAAGGGCAAAGAAGGTGAAAAGATCATCATATAGTTGCTATATTGAATTTGCTAAGAATCAATGCTCTACAAGAACAGTCAGAGAAAGAGCAACAATTCTCAGGTATGACTATAGCTGTATTTCCAAGTCATACTATCGTGCAGCGAGGATATTTGATTTGATCAATTCGTCCATTGTTAACCTACTAAGATTTTTTTCCGGCTTTGAAGGTCTATACAGTTCATCCAACAACAAATGAAGATTAAAGAGAGTTCGCTATATGTATTTGGCAATTTTAAAGGTGTACAGTCTGCAAGTATGGCTTGGCAAATGTTGAAATTAGATTTACTGTATATATGGTACAAGGGCAAAGAAGATGAAAAGATCATCATATAGCTAAGAATCAATGCTCTACAAGAACAGTTAGAGAAAGAGCAACAATTCTCAGGTATGACTATAGCTGTATTTCCAAGTCATACTATCGTGTTCCAAATTATTTATCTTTATATTTGAAGATGTTAGCTTTCAGCTTATAGCATGTGGCCTCCTTGCAGATTTTTATAATTGTGATTTGGTGCATTCAGTTTCTACGGTTTCCCTTTTCCAGTACAACTGTTTGATGGAATTGTTCACTGATGTTCTTTACATTACATGAAGGATGGAGTAATAATACTGAGATTTGTACTACTGGTACTTTGTTGTGTGTCATATTACAAGCTTGCTCCCTGTTCTCTTCTTGGCATCAAATGACTCTATTGTAGAAAACTACAAAATCTATTAACCGGGAATGCATTCATGATATAAATATGCGACATTTGCAGGTTGTAGTTACCCCAACACCAACTTTATATGTGTTTTCTCATCATTTGTTTGGATTAATTTATTTGAAAAGAATACATACCTATTTATCAAGTCATACTTATCTTGATTATGCATTTATTTTTGCATTTGGCCAGGTATATAAGCCACATAACTCTATCACTCACAGAAGTTTATGAAAGGTCTAAGCCACTCCAACATGGATGCTTTGAAACGTAGCACATCTAGACATCTTATGTGTATAACAGACAATTCTCCCAGTATGCTCTTTATATGATATTTGTGATGTACATTTACCAACTTATATGTGGGTTCAGACTTCTCCCTCAGTCAACTCAAGTATGTTACTCAGATAGGACTAATGTCTTTAGGTATGGCGTGTCCCTTGCTGCGTTGGATACCTGAACATTACATTTACAATGGTTCATGTCTGAATTTCTTTCTTTCTAACCCTACAAGCATAAGGAGTTTCCAATTGAATTTTGGAGCATGGTAAGGTGGCTTCTTTTCATTTTTTGCATGTTAAAAAAGAATACATGTTTCACTACATGACATCAATGTTCAGGTTTACTTATTATTGGTGGAACTTTTCTCCAGTATATAGGTGGAAGCTACGAAGCACCGATACTCCAGATCACAACGTATCGGCGTACCGTACTTGCCCGATACCCGTATCCGGCCGATACATCCCGATACTCGTGTCCCTCGCGTGTTCCAGTTTTCCCGATTTAAAAAAAAGAAAAAAAACCGATATGCAGCTGGGACGGCGGCGACATGGGCGGGCGGAGGCCAGATGTACCGGTCGAAGCCCATTACTAACCCTAACCCCACAGCCCCAGCTTTGCAGGGCAATGGATCGACTGATGTGGTTGATGTGCTGCTCTGCTTGCTTGTTGTTGTTGCCCATCTTTGTCGCCTGATGGCCTGATGAGATGTTGCTGCTGTGTTGCTAGGGAGTGAGTCAGTGAAACAGACATGTCATCTGCGGGCAGTGGCATGGCAGGCTTCCAGTCTTCAGTCGGTGGAAGTTAATGCAACACTGCTAGTGTTGATGGTGAAGAGGCTGGGGCTTGGGCAGTATTTTGATCTCATCTCACGCATCCAAGCTTTCTGGTCTTTATTACATGACATTTTATTATTTATATATATATGCTGGCCGTATCGCCGTATTGCTGTTTTCTGAAGTTGCCGTATCCCGTATCGCCGTATCGGTATCGCCGTGTCCGTCTCGCCGTATCGGTGCTTCATAGGGTGGAAGGATAGACATTGAGGGTTAAAGAGTTGAAGGCTAAAATCAGGACATGAGACTGAAGTGTATGTTCTACACACACACCAAAAGTCTTACCGACAATCTAATGAGTCTAATCAAGTTTCTTCAAGATGTAGAAATGTAAACATGAGCTAGAAAATTTCAGTTCAGCTAAGTAAGTTCCCGCTTTGCTTTACATGTACTTCCTAGACGTGATTCATTTTACATGGCTAACTACATGTTTCTTTGATCTTCATTTTTTTTTTATGTATCTCTAAAGTAATTTTAGATAGCAAGTACTCCAGATCAAACAATGTGACCACAAACGGGCTTCCTCTCTCATTTCTCTCATGCTACAGACCTCTGGAACCACCAATCAGCAACTAACATCTCTCTTATCATATATGGTCTATCCCAAAAATTGGCTACAACATGGAGATTCTTTCAAATGTCTCAGTCATAGATTTTTCCGGTAGATTACACCACATTATTTCTCATATGAGATAAAATTTAGTGTGTCGCGATCGAGATAGGCTGATTAATTTACCTCTGCCCTCTCCGCCAATCTCGACGAGACAACCGTAATCAGATGAACTGGCTATGTTGGTACAGTTCAGTTGCCCGATGACGCTACCATTACTGCTGAAATTAGATCAAATGCTACAATCAATGACTAAATTTTGGGCCATCCTGTAATCGAAATTGCAGAAAAGAAGCAACCGTGCAGGGTGAAACTGGAGCAGCGAGGCATGTGCCGCCTTGCCTGCCGACTGCGGGCTGCAGGGGTCGCCACTAAATGCGAGGGCAACGCGACCAGCGAGCCCCAGCCCCGAGCTCCAGAGCGGGAACATCCGGTGGCGCCGCGCGCCGCGTTGGGGTCTTCAGATCGAGCCGTCGTGGGCGGACGCGGTGGCGCTCCGCTCGGCTCCTATTATAGTCGGGTTGGCGAGCTGCACCATCTGCAGGTCGACCTGCCGGCAGATGGGATGCTCCCGGCATCGCTGGGCGAGCTGTGCGCCACCGTCCCACAACTGCGAGGGCCCCTCCACCGCGCGTCCCCGCCTTGGTCAAGGCGCCAAGAGCATGGCCGGCAAGCTTTGGAGATGCACGGGAGAGCCAATGCATTGGGAGATTGGATAGAGTAGACTGAAGAGTGTGTATGGTCCGTGATTTATTCCTACTTTTTTTAAATGCGTGATTAACTCTTACAGTATTCCGACTATTTACCAGGTGGAACAGCAGCATGTACTAAACAAACAAGTGAAAAAATGATTGGATACGATACAAGTAATATATGTATCAATTGTCTTGGGAAAAAATAACGATATTAGGCTAAAAGGTGTATTAAAAAAATGCGGCTACAGGGAAATAGCATCTAAACCCTACGTAGATACAAAGTCAACAAAGTCAAATTCTAAGTTAAAGAAACTCAGTTCTGAACTGTGGATTAAAGACGAGGAAGAAGATATAAAATAGATAAAGAAATTGGCCCAGTATTTTGTTACACGCAAATGACACTAAAACTGAAACTAAATAAATATATGAAAAATGTTTAAGTCACATAATTTAAATGAACTCGAGAAACCAAAAATGGAAGAAAAATATCTAAGAGCATAATTAAACCATAGATGATTTTAGTTTCCAAAACTTATTAATTTAATTTACATTCTCCGATAGGAGAAATAAATAGCTAACTTTGCATTCTGACAAATAGGAGAAAATATTTAATGTTCCTATTGCATCTAATAGTGACATTGCGCGGATTACATAAACAAAAAGAATATTGAAGTATTTAATTTGTATATAGATATCAAATAATCTTTTTCTATATTTTTAAAATGTGGCAGCAAAATATAAAGTAGATAGTCTAGCCGCGCAAATGCGCGGGCCACCCTGCTAGTTAATAACATATTAGGAAGAGTTTTGTGGTGAAATGAGATAAGAGTGAGAGGGCATAGCTTAATTTGGTGACTCTCTAAAATATTATAATTACGTTCTATCTCTGTCACCTTTTCAAAATTCAATATGTTACGTGTAACTATATATGTTTCCTCCAACTCGGTGTAGTCGTTGTTACATGAGTAACATGCATGGCACAATAAATACATGTTACTGAGCAAGTAGAATATCTAGATCAAAAAGCGGCTCATAGTAGGAACAGACTAATAATATCAAAATAGCACTACTGACGTCCTAAAATAGACAAAATTCTAAAATATGTGACATGATAATTTAGAAATTTCAAATGTCTACTCTCGCCAAATTAGAATGATTCGAAATGTTTCCCACAAATGCGTTAATTTACTGTCGTGTCTCGGGTGACGGACACCGGGAGTAGATGGTACCCCCTTTTTAGGTTCGGCACGGGGCGCGAAGGAGGCTGGAAGACGCCTTACCCGGGAGCAAGGTCGCCAAGTTCTTCGTCGGGGGCGAGGGCAAACAACACAGAAAGACACATGGAGTTACCCAGGTTCAGGCCGCCCGGAGGCTAAAAGCCCTACTCCTGCATGTCTGGATTGAGATGTTCATCATGGTGTAGTGTACAAGGGTGTTCTGGGGTGAACCCAGCAGAGTTTTGGCCAGAGGTAGACGAAGAGCAGATCCTGCCCTGGGGAGATCACCTCTCTCTCTACCCTCCGAACCCTAGTCTAGTCTTGTCTGAGCTCTATCTTTCTTCCTCCGTTTCCTCCGGTGCCATGGTCCTCATTTTATAGGCTAAGGGGATCCGACATGGGCACGCGAGGGGTGTGAAAGGTTTTGGCGGGAAAACCCCTCGGCTGTCTTTGGAGGAGACGTGGTGTCCTCTCCTCCAAGCATTCTCTGGAGGGCGGCGTGGTCATCCACCCTTGGAAAAGGTGGGACGGACAAAGCCTGTCCACCCCACCAACTACGCTCGTGGCAACGTCACCAGGCGCGGCCTTCATCTTGGCGCCCAAGTCTTCCACCAGCATCCAGCGAGCTGGCGATCTTATCCTCTCAGCGGTACGGATGGAGGACCCGGGGCACGCCTGACCTCCTGTCGGGCGCATGGACCCGCGGGTATCCCGCCTTGTTCTCCGGCGAGGGGGTGACCCCGGAAGGTTGCCTGGTCCTTAGACGCAGAGCCTTGCTGTCGAACTTGTCGGGTTTCCTTGGGGCAGATGGGCTAACCCATCTGCTGCACTTGACTCCTTGCCTTGTCCATCTTCTTGGTGGGCCCCAGTGGAGGACCCATTTTGGCAGCATCAGGGGAACCCCATGTTCCACTGCTGCGACAGTAGCCCCCGGGCATGGTCCCGGCGGCTCTTGCTCCAGCTGCTGCCGGGGCTATGGCCAAAGAGCTGGCCAAAGTGGGTACCCGACGCCTCGCTTTCCTTGCTTCGGTCCATCAGCCGTCGTGATGGTCTTGGAGTTATTCCGCTTGGGGGAATAACTGTGTTTGCCTCCTCGATTCCCGCTGCGGGGAAGCTGTGAAGACGGCAGGAGAGAGAAAGGCTCCGCACGCTGTAAAAGCAGACGAGCGCCTCGCAAGTCCCCATCTTCTTCTTCCTTGATCCATCCCTCCCTTCCCAGGCCAACAGCTCCAATGGCGAGAGGAAAGAGAGAAGTGGGACGTCCTCGTGCTTCGGCCCCGACAGAGAAAAGCTCCAGTGGCCGCGGAAGAACCGCCTCTAGATGGCGAGCGAAGCGAGGCGGTGGAGGTAGAGGGACCGTGAGGCGCTGAAGATCTCCTTCTCCGCCCCCACGGGCTGCAGTCCACACGAGCTTCGCGCCTTTCGAGTTCATCCTGGATCTGCGCCGCAAGATCCACAGCTAGATTGACCTTCCGGACTCCTTTGCGATGGCGATGGATAGCAACAAGCCTCCGGGCTTGTGGCTGTAGGTGGAAGGCTGTCCCAATGGCCCTTCCTGGATCTCGGTGGAATACACCGTCGATGACTCCATGCTCCTTGGTCAGGGGTGGAAGTCATTCGCCCGCTCCCGCCGCCTGACTCGGGGGCAATATCTTGCCTGCAAGTATGACGGAGACGCCACACTCGCCGTGAAGATCTTCCGTGTTGCAGGAGGGCATGTGGAATGCTGTGCCGAGAGTGAGAGCAGCAGCGGCTCCGGCTCCTGCGACAAGGATGAAGATGAGGAAAGCTCATCAAGCATCAAGGCCGAGGAGAGCTCGCTTTCCTGAGGCAAGGAGCTTCAAGACGGCGGTCCTGAAGATGTCCTTGACCTCCTTCTTGGCCGCCTCGTCGACGTACTTCTGGAAGTAGCGTTTCCATTGTACGGTGGTGCTCCTCGCTTGCCGGGAGCCAATCTTTTTGTTGTAAAAATTAGCCCCCGTTGTAGATCTTGAAAAGAAGAAGAACGTGTTCTCCTTTTTGTCTCTTGGCCTTCGTGTCGTACTTGATGTGAATGGGAGCGGTTTTTTGCCAAACGCGCCCCATTAACGCGGCAGCCGTAACGCCAAGGGGTAGGTGGAGCGTGGGAGGTCTATAAAAGGCCCTCCAAACTCCAACTCCCTTGACGCATCTTCTCGCCTTGCTCCTTTCTCTTCCCCTCCATAGATCGCAGAGCAATGTCTGGAGAGGAGGAGATGTCCTTGTCCGACGTGTCGACAGCGGAATCCACCTTCCGAGGCGTGGTGGAGACGCCCACGGGAGCGGAGGCCCGAATCACCGGAAAGGCCGAGGTCGCTCCCCGACCTCGGGTCTCCATGGTTTTCCCAGCGGTGGGGAACATCGCCGGTTCCGCCGCCATGGAAGCGTCGGTGGCGTTGGCGACCCGGAAGGATATCATCAAGATGAAACTGTGGAAAGATGCCGCAGGCAATCCGAGATTGATTCGCCTCCTCCGCGATCTTGACGATGTCTTCAAGGTAAAGTTCCCTTGGTTTTGGAAATACGATCCTTGGGAAAGGCCTGCGCCTTGACTCGATCTCTTTCCTTCGTACAGGATGAGGAGGACATCATGGATAAGTTCGTGGATCACGTGCATCTCCTCTGCAGCCAGCATGTGCCGGGGTTCGCCCGGAAGTTCCCCGGCCCGTGGGATCCCTGAAGATCCTACGCGAATGCCCTCCTTCATCCCAGGCGTCCCCGGGAATCCGGAGTTCACCCGGCAGGCGAAAACAAAGCAGAAGACAAGTCTGCACAGCCAGTGGCACTGGACTGGCCTTAGTAGCGTAGGCTTATTATGTAATCAAGAAGTTGCACAACTGAATGTAATTCAGAATTGTAATTCAAATTTAAATTCAGATGAATGCAACCTAGCCTCAACTCCCGGGGTCATGTCCCAAATCTTCCTTTGCACTAACGCGCTGTCAAGTTTTCAGAGGAGGTCCCTTAGGTGCCAGATACCCTGACTGTCTGCATACAGTAGTAGTACCCCTAAGAGCGCTATACCTTCCGGGCGCCTTACTCCACTGTCCACAGGTACTTGGCCGGAGGGAAACGGACCGTTCGCTGGGGTGGAAGCATTACCCCTGCAAAGGCTCTCATCAACTATCAAGCATGCGCAGGTCGATGGTATATTGACTCCGAGCGAGATGTTATGCCTAAGTGCAGGATGCTGATGCAAGGACTTAGCTGTTTTTCTGCCGTGTCCTCGATCCATCATGTCCCTCGGGTATCCAACTCCTAGCTGCTTTCCACGTCAGTTCCTGTCCCGGAAGGCGCTGCACACAACAAACTTTCAGTAGGAAAGAATGGACCCTCTTTTCATGTCGAGATAGTGTTTCATCCGGAGCAACCCGCAAGCAAAGTTGAATGTGCATTTATGTGTTTAGGTTCGTTAAAACACAGCACTGCCCGTTCACTCCTTTCCGCGGCAGTACTACACGATCGGGTGGCAGTGCCTACTGATAGGCCACTCGCACTCGACCCGTCAGCCACCGGCACCATGCAGCCCCCTGCTTGGGGGTTGTTGCGGATAACACACATCTCGACATAAATTGAGGCTCACGGAATTGAAACACTTATCTTTTATTTCTTGGCGATGACTTCTTACACCCTATTACAGAACACTAGCCCCTTGGGCGTGCTTAGCGGATTCGACATTTGGTGATTCATGTTCGTAATTAGGGGTAGAACTTGCGGAGATTCTCGATGTTCCAGGTGTTGCCTTCCGGCCTGCCTTTCTCGTCTTCCAGATAGACTGCTCCGGGTCTCAGTGTATGAGTAACCCGGTAGGGTCCTTCCCACTTGCTTGACATCTTGTTCAAGCCCTGAGATTTTGCATCTTGCGGAGAACCAGGTCTCCAGGCTGTAATTCCCAGGATCGAACATGACGGCTGTGATACCGGCGCAGCCCTTGCTGGTATCGAGCAGACCGCAATGACGCCCGACAGCGCATTTCCTCCAGGATGTTTATGTCATCAATCCTTTGCTCAGCTTGGGCATCTTCATCATATGCGAGCACCCAGGGAGATCCGTGCTTAGTTCTGTTGGCAGGATAGCTTCAGCTCCACAGACAAGGAAGAAAGGTTTCTTTGGTGGCTCGGCTTGGAGTTGTTCTGAGGGACCACAGTACACTGGGTAGGTGATCAATCCAATTCCTCCCCTTATTCTCCAGCTTATCAAATGCTTTGGTTTTTAGACCTCTTAGGACCTCCGCATTGGCTCGCTCCACTTGACCGTTGCATCTTGGATAGGATACTAATGCAAAGCACACCTTGATGCCCAATTCTTCACAGAAGTTGAGGAAGGCTCGACTTGTGAACTGAGTGCCATTATCCGTGATTATTCTGTTAGGTACTCCGAAGCGGTAGACAATCCCTCGATGAACTTGATGGCGGCCTGGGCCGTCTGGCATGGTACTGGCATTACTTCAACCCACTTCGTGAACTTGTCGACAGCCACAAAGAGGCATTCATGTCCGCCAACTGACTTTGGCAACTTGCCGACGATGTCTAGCCCCCAGACTGCAAATGGCCAGGATATTGGGATTGGTTGCAGTGCTTGAGCTGGTTGATTGATGTTCTTCGCGTAGTGGGTTCTTTCCACCGGCAACACCATTTGACCAAGGAGAAGCATGACTTCCCTTGGTCCAGGTCCGGCCGGGTCTTGTGCGCCTTCTGGGCTGGTTTCCCGGGTTGTCGAAGTAGACGGGTCACCAACCCCCAGTGTCGATGTAGACCTTGTCTTGAGCCTCTCGGGAGACACAGAGGGTTGCCGGAGCACCTCAATGTAGATCCCGGGAGGTACTGGTTCTCGCTTGGAGGCCATCTGTGACAGCTCGTCCGCGGACGTGTGTCATCCCTAGGGACGTACATGGCCCGGAAGCTGCCGAAGCGTCGCTGAAGCTTCCACACCTCCTCGACGTACGGTGCCATCTGTGGGCAGGCATACTCCTTGTTCACTTGTTTAATGACTAGCTGAGAGTCACCCTTGACGATGAGCTTGGTGATACCGAGGCCAACGACAGCACGAAGTCCCGCAAGCAGGCCCTCGTACTCCGTCGTGTTGTTCGAGATATTCTCCTTGTATTGCATCTGGATGACGTACTTCAGACGATCTCCTGAGGGGGAGATAAAGACGACTCCAGCGCCTCCCTGGCCCTTGGTGTAGGAGCCGTCGAAGTTCATGGTCCAGGCATCGGGATCTTCTTTCCTGGGAAGGCTGGATTTCTCCACCGGGTCGTCAAACGCTGTCTCAGTCCACTCCACCGTGAAATCAGCCAGCGCTTGACTCTTGATGTTGTTCGTGTGCTCGAACTTGAGGCTGAAACCTTGAAGCTCCATGGCCCACCAAGAGACACGTCCGGTGGCAGAGGGTTTTCCAGCGGACTCCTCAAGGGGTACTTGGAAACCACGGTGATGGGTGGCTTTCGAAGTAGGGCCTCATCTTGCGAGAGGCGATGAGGATCGCCAGCAACAGCTTCTGCATCATGGGGTACCGCTCCCGGGCGTCGCGCAGCACCGAACTGATGAAGTAGACCGGGTGCTGTATCTTGCGGTTTACCGAGTCCTTGGCGGGCTCGTGCTTCGAGAGGGAGCGCGTCAGCCCCCAGTGATGCTTCTTCTGCGACGTCGATGGCGGCGTCGGTGGGCATGCCAGGCTCAGGGCCTTCTGGCCCTTTGTCACCTGGCTGCCCTTCTTGCTTGGTTGCCCCGGAGGATGTTCCGGGACGCTTGCCGCCGACCTTGTCTGGAGGAGCGTCACGCTCTACCACAAGAACTGCGCTGATCACCTGATTGGTGGCAGCGATGTACAGTAGTAGGGGCTCCTTTTCTGTTGGTGCCACAAGGATGGGAGGCGAGGTAGCACTTGAGGGACTGAAGAGCTTCTTCAGCCTCCGGGGTCCATTTCATGGGACCCGTCTTCTTGAGTAACTTGAAGAAGGGCAGGGCTCGTTCTCCAAGTCTTGAGATGAAGCGCCCGAGTGCGGTGATGCACCCGTTGAGGCGTTGTACGTCCTTGACTCGCCGTGGCGCCTCCATGCGCTCGATGGCCTTGATCTTGTCGGGATTGGCCTCAATCCCCCGGTGGGAGATTAAGAACCCAAGTAGCTTGCCGGACGGGACCCCAAACACGCACTTGTCGGGGTTAAGCTTGAAGTTGACCCGACGAAGGCTGTTGAAGGTCTCGTGCAGATCTTGAATGAGGGAGTCCTTGTACCGAGTCTTGACCACGATGTCGTCGATGTACGCCTCCACGTTGCGGCCCAGCTGGGACCCAAGACATGCTTGCATGGCGCGCTGAAAGGTTGCGCCGGCGTTCCGGAGACCGAAAGGCATCCGGGTGTAGCAGTAGCAGCCCTTGGGTGTGATGAAGGCCGTCTTCTCCTGATCCTCCACTGCCATCATGATCTGGTGGTACCCGGAGAAAGCATCCAGGAAGCACAGGAGCTCGCACCCGGCGGTTGAATCCACGATGAGATCAATCCGGGGTAGTGGGAAAGGATCCTTGGGGCAGGCCTTGTTCAAGTCGGTGAAGTCGATGCAGAGCCGCCACTTGAGGTCATGGGCTTTGGCACCACCACAGGGTTGGCCACCCAAGTTGGGTGCGGCACCATCCTGATGACGCCAGCTTCTTCCAGTTTGTCGACCTCGGACACGATGAACTCCAGTTTTTCCTTGCTTTGCTTGCGTAGAACTTGTTTTATCGGGCGAGCGTCCTCGCTGACCGCCAGTTTGTGCTCGATCACCTCCCTTGGTACGCCGGGTAGCCCTGACGCTTCCCATGCGAAGACGTCAGAGTTTTCCCGAAGGAAGGCGACGAGCGTGCTTTCCTATTTGTCGGTGAGGCGGGCGCCGATGGTGATGGAGCGACTCCCGTCACTGGTCAACGCCACTTTCTTGGTCATTTGCGGATCTTCATGAAATGACGCCTTCTTGAAGGAAGTTGATGTCGAGCCTCCGGAGTACCCTCCGTCCCCGGAGAATGCACCGACATCGGCTTCCTGTACATCTTGCGGAACGTCCGAGGTCGCCGCCACCGTCTGGTTCAACTTCTGAACGCAAAAGATGGCGTCGTCGACGTCAGCCTTGATCGTGATCACTCCCCAGGCCGCGGGGATCTTCATCATGTTGTAGGCGAAGTGCGAGATGGCCATGAACTTGGCTAGAGCCGGCCGGCCAAGTATGCCGTTGTACGGAAGCGGCGTGTCTGCAATGTCGAAGACGATGTCCTCGGTGCGAAGTTCTCCTGGTCACCGAAGGTGACAGGGAGCGTGATATTTCCCAGCGGCCGAGTGATGCCCATTCACGCCTTGGAACACGCCGGTGTCTTGCAGGCGAGAAAGAGGGATTTGCAGAATAGCCAGCACCTTCGCCGTCAAAAGGTTGAGGCTGGAGCCTCGTCGACCAGCATCTTGGTGACCTTGTAGTTATGGATGATGGGCGACACGATCAGAGGAAGCGTTCCCACCCCGGCCACACTGGCAGGATGGTTTGGGTCGAAGAGATGACCTGCCCAGACCATTCCAGGGGCTTGGGCGGAGCAGAAGCAACCGCGTTAAGCTCCGGACCAGCCTCTTACACGCGTCGTTGGATGGAGGCAGAGAGGCTCCCCCGTGAATGCACCCGACAACTCCGGTGACTTCCTGGAACCTTCCGCCGCTGCCCCTGAGGAGCCGGAGCTTCCTTGTTGGAGGCGCCTTCTTGATTGTTCTGTTCACGACCGCCTTGGCCGCCGGCCTCCTCGTCCCCCGCGGCCACCGCCGCGGCCCATCCGCGGCCGCCTCCGCCTTGGCGACTCGTGGGACAGTCACGAGCGACGTGCCCAATGACGCCACATTGTAGCAGCCGTCCAGGCTCACCCCGTCGGCCCGACGCTGCTCTCGTATGGCGAGGTTCTTGAGTTGGCGGCAGTCCTTGAGAGGGTGGTTGCCGTCAGGATGAATGTGGCACCATGGGTCGTCTTCTCCCTCAGAGGCCGCCGCAGGCTTGGCCTTCTTAGGAAGGGGTTCGGTGATGAAGACGCGCTTGTCGGGTCCTGAGTCCCGCTTCTTGTTCTTGGCGGGGGCAGTTTTGTCCTCGGGTTCATCCTCCCCGGGAACTTAGCCCCCTCCTCAGCTCGGGCGCATCGATCCGCCAGCTCCCAGAGCTCGCAGGTGGATTCGAGGCGATTGCTCAACTTTTCGCGCATCCGGGTATTGCGGACGTTGGCGTGAAAAGAAGCGATCACCAGCTCTTGCTTGATGCAGGGATTGTGTTCATCTTCTGGGTGAAGCGCTGGATGAACTTGCGAAGAGTTTCACCCGGAAGTTGCTTGAAGTCGTGGAGGTCGCTGGGAGCCCCCGGGCGCTCGTACCCGCCTTGGAAAGCCCCCAGGAACTGTTCCTTCAGGGTCCTCCAGGAACGGATGGAGCACTTGGGAAGGTTGAGAAGCCATGTCTGGGCATCTCCCTTCAGGGCCAGCGGGAACCAGCTGGTCATCATCATTTCGTCGGCCCCGGCGACTGCCGCAGCTAAGGAGTAGAGCTGCAGGAAGTCCCGGGGGTTCGTGGTGCCGTCGTACCGGAGGACGTCGATCTTGAATTTCTTAGGCCAGGTGACCTGGCGGAACTCAGGGGCAAGGGCCAGGCACCCTTCTGCGATGTCATCGTCCCGATCCTCCCGGCGATGGCGCTCGCGACGTCATTGGATGCGGGTGCGCATATCCTCGGTTCGACGGTTGTTGAGGTCGTGGCGAAGATCTTGGTTGCCCGTGGTGGATGACCCGATGGAGCTGGCCTTGCCGCGGTCACGGTTTAGCCGGTTCGCCATCGGTGGAGCCCTCCAGCCTCGGGGCCGTCGACGGTGGGAGCTCGAGTAATGTCGGGCTCAGGGCCACCGTCGGCGAAGTCGAGGAGTGTCTCCACACGGGCTCTCCATTCTTGGTATACCTTGGGGTCGCCAGAGCTCGGAGGGAACTGCATCAGAGCCTTGGCAGCGACAAGAGTGTCGTGGCGAGCTTGCGCGTCCGAGGGCAAGTGCGTAGAGGACTTGCTTTTGGTGCATCGGGACCTCCGCTGGCGCGGACGTGGTCTTGCTCCTCCCTGGTGTCAAGACCCCTCCCGTGCCGTTCCCGACGCTTTTCTCTCCAGAGCGTGGGGGCGGCACGGCGGACAGTCCGGGGGCCGCCGGGTCGTTGGGGTTGACGTTCTTGTGGGTGTTGGTGTGAGGACCCCGGATTAATTATCCGAGATACTCGTTATGTTTCCTGCAACAGTCCCATGATCAGTGTGCTGTTGCACATAACTTGAGTTGGTATCACAGAACACCCTTAAATACCGAATAAATATACTTACGTGATTGAAGTGATCAGCTTCAACAGGTACTTGCAGCGGAAATCACCAAACAACGTGGAGCCCAAGTCATTCGCCTTTACCCTACAGGCAGCTGACTGGGAAGCGCCCTAGTTCGCAAAGACGTCAGTGAACTCCTCCTCGTCGAACTGCTCTTCTCTGGAATCTGGCTAAGACAATAGCCAGGGACGAAACCAATATGAGTACATTTGATTGTACTCGCAAACTACCCCAACAGGAACATGCACTAATTTTTTTTTTAATTTTCAAGACTTTTATTTTTAGGGGAAACCTTCCCCAAATCTTTCAAAAGGAGAAGAGTAGATTTTTAATCCTGTTAAAAACAAAACCTTTTGGAAAGTAGTTTTCTTACTATCTTTGTTTTAAAAAGGGTAAGAAATCTTTTTAAATCTTTTTCCCGAAAAATACACCTTCTTTTGAGAAGGGTGAGAAACCCCTTTTTTAAAACCTTTTTCCTCGAAAAACAACTTCTTGTCCTGATTCCAAGCCCGTCGCTACCTCGAACCAACTCATTGGTACAGGTACGAAATAACCTTTCCAGCCAACTTCCTTCCAAAACTCAACACCTTTCTCAAAACTTGCACATGGTCTTAGGACAGCCTTCCAACTGTCCGTATCCGTGGACTCGGCTATTCGAATAGTTTTACACTCTGCAGAGGTAGTACGCTTTTCCCACACCCATCCGGTCACTCATCGTGTCAGCCACGTCCCGCCATACCAGAGGTATGCGAAGTTGAGTTCCCGGCCATAGCCTGTCCTTTGCGCATGCTAGTATAGGACCCTGCCTCTACGACACATTCCATCGACACTCAAACCCTCAGGAACTAAGTGTGAGGATTCGTAGATTCTGCCCGGCGGACCCAAGGGAGCCCTTCAATCCTCTTCCTCCAAACACGTCCATACCGGCTTCCGGTAGACCAACACTGAAGAGGACCCAGGTCAGGGGGTAGGTCCTCAGACCATCCCCTCATGGAACGAGGTTATCCTCGTTGTTGAGGCATCCAGTACTAACACGAGCAAATTATATGACTACGCCCTTGCCCATATGTGGGTAAGTGTGGTCGCACAGGATAATGGTTGGTCGTCATAGTGCTAGGACACAATGTGCATTTTTCTCAAAAACAACACCAACCTTCTTCAACTGAGCACCGACCTTCCGGCAGGTCTATCCAAGTATTTTTAAAAGAGAGTTTCGAGAAAACATTGTTTTTTTTTTCCCATCCTATAGTTTTAAATAACTACCTTATACTTCTATATAAGGTGGCAAAATAGTTTTTCATAAACCCTTTTAAAAAGGTTTTCACAATCATTTCTAATTTTTCAGAGCAAAAATACTTTTAATCAAAACTTGGGTGGTTTGTAATCCCACCAAAAGATTTTCATAGAAGGCTTTGGAGTAAAACAAGTTCATTTAGAAATCATTGCATACCGCTAACACCTCTATATCGGGTGCCTCAACAATATACTTGTAATTTTGGAAAAAGGGTTTTCAAAATCATCGCTTTCGTGGCAGACACCACAGAAATCATTTATGCTCTCTTTAAGTAAAACAGGTAAATCAAAATAGATGTATATAGATGCAAGCTCAGTGAAGTAGCTTGCCTTGCTCAGCAAAGTGACCCTGGTCTTGTTCTTCTGGTTCAACAAATTCCCCCTTCTCGCAAGTCCCGGCAACGTTCTCGTCTAAACGTCGTAAAACAAACAAGACACACAATTACCACACAATTTGACCAGGCAACACTAACACTCAAGCTGAACATCTACAAATACCTACTGGTCTATGGAAGTCAAAACAATTGAATTTAGTTCAATTTTTATTATTATTAATTTCCTATACTTTTATTAATTTCAGAAACTAGTTACACACGAGTTAATCCACCATTTAATTTATGTTGATCACAAAATTATGCCAATTTAGGGATAGCTAAACTTGGCTAGTGCAAGTTCAACAAAATTGACCTAGGTCCAATTGGATTAATATTTATCCCTCTATAATTCTTTTACTACAGAAAGGTTCAAATCACTAATGGAATTACTAATGAGTTTCTGCTGCTCCTAAAATCCCACCAAGTTAGGAGTAGCTAACAATTTACAATACTAAACTAACAAAATTGGGTTCAACTCATTTGGACTTTTAAATCAACAACTAAAAATCATTTAGTCCAGAAAAGCTTCTGTGGCAAACTTTTAATTTATCTTAGCCTGTTAAATATTTTTGAGTGAGACCAACGCCAATGGCTAAATATTTTCATAACCTTTCCAGGGAATTTTGTTTCATAGTTTTTGGACATCTAAAACGCAAGAAACAAATGTTTTTGTGAGGGTCCAGAAACAAATCTAGAAGTAAAAGAATAAACAACCTTAAAAAAAAGGCAGTGGGCTGGATCTGGCTGGAGTTGGGCTGTGCCGTGAAGGAAGTGGCCCAGCTCGCGGCCCACGCGAGCGAGCGAAACGGTACGGGCCAGCCTCTTCTTCCTCGACACGAACAGAGGGACGACGGCGAGCTGGAGCTCCGGCGAGGACGGCGTCGGCGACCTGGGGCTTCCTGGGAGAGGATAAGAGATACATGAAAGCGAGCGGAGCAAAAGAAACTCGGAGATGCAAAAATGGCAGGGAGAGGTGGACTGTGGCGATCTCGAGTTTGCTCGACATCCCGTGGCCGGAGAAGGAGAAAGGTGAGGACGGTCTGCTCGATTGGCAGCTTCCGGGCTCGATTCCCCGGACGAGCATGGAGAGGACGACGCGTAGAGTCCGATGGTGGTCTTCGATTTGTGTGGGACGGCTTGCATCGACGGCGAGGCGTGACGGCCAGCTTCGGCCGTGGTTCAATGCGGAGGAAGAAAAGAGAGCGAGAGGGAGTGGGGGAAATGAGGATGGGGAGCAGAGAAGCGGCTTGGCGTGCTTCTTATCTTCTCCTCCAGGGCGAGGCGTAGAGGAGCGGGTTTCTTGCGGCGTTGACATGGCACGGGGACACGGCGACGACGGCGTGAGCAACACGGCGCCCGTGCCGTGCTGCATCGCTGCAACAGGGGTGATGGGGGGGGCAAGGGAGAGCAGAGGTGAGTGGCGTGGAGGCTTCAGCTTCTCCTCCGCAGCGGCAAGGAGGGAGGGGGCCACGGTGGACGGCGACCACGGCACGCCGGCGTGAGGAGCACGGCGCCAGTGCCGTGCAGCGTGGCTGCTGCAGGAAGTCAAAGCAGAATTTGCAAAACGCCCCTTGACAAATAGATTTCCCTCACAGATAGGTCCTTCTTCCTATTTCGTTTCTTTCTTTTTAAAACCAGTAGGTTTCAGTGATTTAATTGGGGTGCTTAAACAGTTTACAAAAATTTGAGCAAATTCATGTAGCCTCCCATATACATGTAGAGGTTCCACAAAAATTGGTTTTTGAAAATAAAATGTTTTGCTCCATTTTTGTTCATAGGGTTCTAAATAAATCATTTTTGGAAATTAATAATTTGATACTCCTTTAATATTTAAAACCAGAGATAAAATAGTTTGTAGAACCTTTGGAGCGTTCTTGAAAAATAAGATACTTCAAATAAGTTTTGTTTTCATAGAGAAAACATTTGTTTGAGGAAATAGAGAAATTGGGAGGGAAAATTATTTATGAAGATCATTTTAACCCATGACCTTCATTTCTTTTTAATAAAATAAAGGAGGGGTTTGTTTTAAATCAACAAGTAGGCTTACTAGAGGAGAGAGTGATATGAGATGGAGAGAATTAGCATTTCATCTCCTTCCCTAGAATTTTGATAAAGAAAGTATATTTATGTTTTTAGAAAATAGAGGAATAGATAAAAGAGGAAGTTTTATTGAGACCACCTCCCTAAATTTTAGGATTTTAACTTGGGGTGCCTAATTGTAGAGGATTTATTCCTCTTCAAGTCACCCTCCAAGTTTGGTGGCCAAGGTGTCCTAAAGTGGTAACAACTCCACTGAGGAATCATCCTCACAAGAAGATCACACACACAGCAAAATCACAGCAATAGCAACAGCACCAAAATACCAATCAACACAACAATATCCACAACACAACAATTTCCACAATTCAAACAAGCCACATACTTCAAACTACAGGAATAAGTCACACACCTTTTTCCATAACTAGCAATGCTATTTTGTAATAGTGGCCACACCCAATTATGACAAGAGGTTGTTTAAGGGATATACCATCCCATAACTTAGTGGTTTTCAAAGATGGGTTGAAAAGGGAGAAAATATGTGGGTAATATATTTCCCACTAGAATTTCTTTTAAACAGAGTTGAAACCTTGGGGTTCATAAAGATTGGAATTTTGAAATGTCAAGGTTGAGGAAAGGATAGGAGATCACAGAGAGTTCTCCATATTTTATAAATATGAAAGTGTTGAAAATACTTTTACTGTCTCAAAATAAAGGGCATTTTATTTGTTGCTAGAACCAAGTCATTTTTGAAATAAACTTTTGGCCAACGTAAGAATGGGAAAGACATATGGAATATTTTCTTGTCATAACATGGTCACCAGTGTTGAAAATATATTTTTACTTAGGTTGAGTTCTTAGGTTGACATTTACTAGTCAAACAATCACAAGCATTCAAGTCACACAAGGTCAAACAGAACAATTTTAAAAGGAAACACAATCATTTGTGAAATAATTCAAAAAGTTTTTGTTGGTTCTGAATTTTGGGTCTGGTTTACCTTGTTATAGATTTGGGATGTTACAGATCCTTCCCCCCTTAAAATAAATCTCGTCCTCGAGATTTGCCCGGGGGTACAGGGGAGTATGAGGGCACGGGTTTTGGGCTGAAGATTCTTCCGAGGTCGTTCTTCTTTCAATAAGGTCGCTAAGTGAGATCTTAACAACTCGATGTTGCGAGGCCTCCTATTGGTTGGTTGTATAAGAATGTGGGTGTCTTCTTTGACATCAAATTGCCTTAGTCACACAAGAAGAATTTGGTAACAAGGTAGCTAGTCTTGTCACCAAATCACTTTTCATACTCCAGAGGCTGAGATGTACTGAATTATCTGATGTTCCGATTGTTTGTGTATGACACTCCATTGTTTGAGCATACAAAAGTGAGTCGCTAACAAGTTCATGAGGCTTGTTACCAATTACTTCTATATAACCCGAACATTGGAGGATCACACCATTTCTAGAGAGGTTAAGAATAGTAGGTTCTGATATAGGAGTCTCCAAATACTCAATGATAGTCTGGTACACTTCTTCTTTGGTTCCGGGTCTTCACACAGCTTCGCAGGGGTCTTCATACAGCTTCGAAGGTGGCTTCACACATAAGTCAGAGTGCACCGGAAAGGTTAGGGCCTCCGGGAAAACTTTGTGGTTGAGGGCTCATGTTAGTTTTCAAGGGAGTTGGGTGCCATACCCTAAACATCACACCTATTATACCTAAGATCTTTAAACGACCAACTTTACATAGGTCTCTAACTCTCGATTTCTTCAAAATACCATTCCAATATCTCTGGTAAGGCAACTACTACCAACCAAATAATTTGAAACATGGTCCTGCCCAAGTTTAAATTATTAATCCGCCCTCATCTTCTTTGGGCATAAACTCTTTATCATGGTATATCTCAATCTATCGGGTACCCATCAAATCCTTTTAGGCATATTCTTCCCATTGCCTTTTTATCACAAAATCATTATGCTCCACCCATTATTTCCTTATTGATTTTTCTCTCCAGATAGGCATACCTCATAATATCTGACTCCTTCAGATGGTCATTTTCCCACGACCATATCATCAAAGCTACATAAAACATCCAACAATCATGTGATCATATCATCCTGAATTGACCCACTTTCTAACCAAATTCAGATTTTATCTCAACACTTTTGGGCCTTGATCTCTTAATAAATGATCTTTCCAAAAACAATCCAAACAGAGCGTGACAAGCTCTGAAAACTTCTGTCACCTAGAATGTCTGGCTACTAGACCAAGTCATATTGATTCCTAGAATCCGATAAACATTCATTTATCCTCCTCCAATTACTTCTTGCATACAACGATCTGCTCATTTGCTAATTCATCTCTGACCACTTCCTATATTCTGATAAGAATTTATTACAAGGTCACTTGCGCTAAGAATCACCCTAAACATTCCAACACTGGAGTATTCTTCTTAATTCACTTGCTTCTAACCAATCCAAACCTCATTTTATCAGCAAGTGCTCCTAAAATCCAATAACTTTCACCTTTATTTCTAAACCTTAAATCAAGGGTCACGTCTTCCAGTTCCAGATAATCACCAATGGTTGGGGACCGCAACTGGTTAGCCCCAGAGTATTAACCGAATATATCATTTGCCCAGATCCAACTAATTTATCGATCCACTCCAAGTTTTCACTTCTATTCTAAACCCCAAATTTTCGGCATCACCCACACCATCCCCAAATTTTTGATCTCATCAACCAGATTCTTAAGGGACCCTTTTAACCAATAAACTTGTAGTTCAACACTCTTATATCCTCCTAAAGTTCTCCTTTCTACCAAATAGTTTTGAGTCGTCCTATGGCACCTTTTCCTTGTCTAGAAAAAGCAGTTAGTAGCTTTGCAAACTTGGTTAGATGAGAGATTTAGAGTTAGATCAACTATGTTAGTCATGTTAGCTTTTATAACCTCTTGTTAGTCCGACGGGATCCAACTAGTGTCATCGAACGTCGGGTCTTGAATCTTCATCTTTCTCGATAGCTTGATGTGGTTGTACCCCATGACGTATGAAGGCCGCTATCCGTCTTGCAGAAGGTCGTAGAGTCTTGGGCCTCAGGTTGAAGTAGAGAGTATTCGATATCTTGTTCCTCTTGCTAGGACCAAAGTTTCTGGAGGATTTTCTAGGTCGGACTTTTGAAAGGATACAAAACCTCAGGCTATTTGGTTAAAGATCGGGGGTCTTTTGGTATCTTGAGGAACTGTCACTTCTGTTTGGGAGATGATTTAGATAAGAGGGAAGAATATTTTAGAAAGCTTTTCCTTGGCGGGTTTACATCCGTAACAAGGTGCACTTAGGTGGCAAAAAGGAAACTAAACTTTTCTTTTTGTAAAACTACGTTTTTCCACCTCACAAACAACACACAAGCAGAGTACACACACGCAGGTGCGCACAAGGTACGTCTAGTACCAACGGATGTCTAATACGCGTGGTAGTCGGGTGTACAACTAAAGTTCCTATCATATGTTTTTCCTATGGGTCTTGGTTGAACAGGGGTGCTGAAATCTTCATTTCGTCGCCTTAGTCTTCAGCTGGAGAAACTGAGATTGTCGAAGTAGCAACTTGAGTAGAATTGCTGAGGTTGAGCTGAGGTCTTCGGAGGTCTCTTGATTTGTTGTGTCGACGATCTTGGCATTTGTAGACCAATGAACTTGATGTTGAATGTTGAGTATTGAGATGGAAGCTTCTTCTTGTAGGTGCTAGCTAATTAGGTCTCCATTGGTTCATCGTCAAGTATTTTGAACAGGTAAGAAAGAGTAGAGAAAACCTTGGTAAAACTTAAAATAGAAAGGTAAGCTCAGAAATAATTTGAGAAGACGAAAGAGCGGGAGTCATTTTTGGACTTCCCTAAATAAGGATATATTTTTGGTGTTAACATATTTTTAACAAAATATTCTCTTCCTAACTAACGTCCATGCTAACTAAGGTCTGTTACAGTCAGGATGGCTCTGATACCAAGTCTGTGAGGACCCCGGATTAATTATCCGAGATACTCGTTATGTTTCCTGCAACAGTCCCATGATCAGTGTGCTGTTGCACATAACTTGAGTTGGTATCACAGAACACCCTTAAATACCGAATAAATATACTTACGTGATTGAAGTGATCAGCTTCAACAGGTACTTGCAGCGGAAATCACCAAACAACGTGGAGCCCAAGTCATTCGCCTTTACCCTACAGGCAGCTGACTGGGAAGCGCCCTAGTTCGCAAAGACGTCAGTGAACTCCTCCTCGTCGAACTGCTCTTCTCTGGAATCTGGCTAAGACAATAGCCAGGGACGAAACCAATATGAGTACATTTGATTGTACTCGCAAACTACCCCAACAGGAACATGCACTAATTTTTTTTTTAATTTTCAAGACTTTTATTTTTAGGGGAAACCTTCCCCAAATCTTTCAAAAGGAGAAGAGTAGATTTTTAATCCTGTTAAAAACAAAACCTTTTGGAAAGTAGTTTTCTTACTATCTTTGTTTTAAAAAGGGTAAGAAATCTTTTTAAATCTTTTTCCCGAAAAATACACCTTCTTTTGAGAAGGGTGAGAAACCTTTTTAAAACCTTTTTCCTCGAAAAACAACTTCTTGTCCTGATTCCAAGCCCGTCGCTACCTCGAACCAACTCATTGGTACAGGTACGAAATAACCTTTCCAGCCAACTTCCTTCCAAAACTCAACACCTTTCTCAAAACTTGCACATGGTCTTAGGACAGCCTTCCAACTGTCCGTATCCGTGGACTCGGCTATTCGAATAGTTTTACACTCTGCAGAGGTAGTACGCTTTTCCCACACCCATCCGGTCACTCATCGTGTCAGCCACGTCCCGCCATACCAGAGGTATGCGAAGTTGAGTTCCCGGCCATAGCCTGTCCTTTGCGCATGCTAGTATAGGACCCTGCCTCTACGACACATTCCATCGACACTCAAACCCTCAGGAACTAAGTGTGAGGATTCGTAGATTCTGCCCGGCGGACCCAAGGGAGCCCTTCAATCCTCTTCCTCCAAACACGTCCATACCGGCTTCCGGTAGACCAACACTGAAGAGGACCCAGGTCAGGGGGTAGGTCCTCAGACCATCCCCTCATGGAACGAGGTTATCCTCGTTGTTGAGGCATCCAGTACTAACACGAGCAAATTATATGACTACGCCCTTGCCCATATGTGGGTAAGTGTGGTCGCACAGGATAATGGTTGGTCGTCATAGTGCTAGGACACAATGTGCATTTTTCTCAAAAACAACACCAACCTTCTTCAACTGAGCACCGACCTTCCGGCAGGTCTATCCAAGTATTTTTAAAAGAGAGTTTCGAGAAAACATTGTTTTTTTTTCCCATCCTATAGTTTTAAATAACTACCTTATACTTCTATATAAGGTGGCAAAATAGTTTTTCATAAACCCTTTTAAAAAGGTTTTCACAATCATTTCTAATTTTTCAGAGCAAAAATACTTTTAATCAAAACTTGGGTGGTTTGTAATCCCACCAAAAGATTTTCATAGAAGGCTTTGGAGTAAAACAAGTTCATTTAGAAATCATTGCATACCGCTAACACCTCTATATCGGGTGCCTCAACAATATACTTGTAATTTTGGAAAAAGGGTTTTCAAAATCATCGCTTTCGTGGCAGACACCACAGAAATCATTTATGCTCTCTTTAAGTAAAACAGGTAAATCAAAATAGATGTATATAGATGCAAGCTCAGTGAAGTAGCTTGCCTTGCTCAGCAAAGTGACCCTGGTCTTGTTCTTCTGGTTCAACAAATTCCCCCTTCTCGCAAGTCCCGGCAACGTTCTCGTCTAAACGTCGTAAAACAAACAAGACACACAATTACCACACAATTTGACCAGGCAACACTAACACTCAAGCTGAACATCTACAAATACCTACTGGTCTATGGAAGTCAAAACAATTGAATTTAGTTCAATTTTTATTATTATTAATTTCCTATACTTTTATTAATTTCAGAAACTAGTTACACACGAGTTAATCCACCATTTAATTTATGTTGATCACAAAATTATGCCAATTTAGGGATAGCTAAACTTGGCTAGTGCAAGTTCAACAAAATTGACCTAGGTCCAATTGGATTAATATTTATCCCTCTATAATTCTTTTACTACAGAAAGGTTCAAATCACTAATGGAATTACTAATGAGTTTCTGCTGCTCCTAAAATCCCACCAAGTTAGGAGTAGCTAACAATTTACAATACTAAACTAACAAAATTGGGTTCAACTCATTTGGACTTTTAAATCAACAACTAAAAATCATTTAGTCCAGAAAAGCTTCTGTGGCAAACTTTTAATTTATCTTAGCCTGTTAAATATTTTTGAGTGAGACCAACGCCAATGGCTAAATATTTTCATAACCTTTCCAGGGAATTTTGTTTCATAGTTTTTGGACATCTAAAACGCAAGAAACAAATGTTTTTGTGAGGGTCCAGAAACAAATCTAGAAGTAAAAGAATAAACAACCTTAAAAAAAAGGCAGTGGGCTGGATCTGGCTGGAGTTGGGCTGTGCCGTGAAGGAAGTGGCCCAGCTCGCGGCCCACGCGAGCGAGCGAAACGGTACGGGCCAGCCTCTTCTTCCTCGACACGAACAGAGGGACGACGGCGAGCTGGAGCTCCGGCGAGGACGGCGTCGGCGACCTGGGGCTTCCTGGGAGAGGATAAGAGATACATGAAAGCGAGCGGAGCAAAAGAAACTCGGAGATGCAAAAATGGCAGGGAGAGGTGGACTGTGGCGATCTCGAGTTTGCTCGACATCCCGTGGCCGGAGAAGGAGAAAGGTGAGGACGGTCTGCTCGATTGGCAGCTTCCGGGCTCGATTCCCCGGACGAGCATGGAGAGGACGACGCGTAGAGTCCGATGGTGGTCTTCGATTTGTGTGGGACGGCTTGCATCGACGGCGAGGCGTGACGGCCAGCTTCGGCCGTGGTTCAATGCGGAGGAAGAAAAGAGAGCGAGAGGGAGTGGGGGAAATGAGGATGGGGAGCAGAGAAGCGGCTTGGCGTGCTTCTTATCTTCTCCTCCAGGGCGAGGCGTAGAGGAGCGGGTTTCTTGCGGCGTTGACATGGCACGGGGACACGGCGACGACGGCGTGAGCAACACGGCGCCCGTGCCGTGCTGCATCGCTGCAACAGGGGTGATGGGGGGGCAAGGGAGAGCAGAGGTGAGTGGCGTGGAGGCTTCAGCTTCTCCTCCGCAGCGGCAAGGAGGGAGGGGGCCACGGTGGACGGCGACCACGGCACGCCGGCGTGAGGAGCACGGCGCCAGTGCCGTGCAGCGTGGCTGCTGCAGGAAGTCAAAGCAGAATTTGCAAAACGCCCCTTGACAAATAGATTTCCCTCACAGATAGGTCCTTCTTCCTATTTCGTTTCTTTCTTTTTAAAACCAGTAGGTTTCAGTGATTTAATTGGGGTGCTTAAACAGTTTACAAAAATTTGAGCAAATTCATGTAGCCTCCCATATACATGTAGAGGTTCCACAAAAATTGGTTTTTGAAAATAAAATGTTTTGCTCCATTTTTGTTCATAGGGTTCTAAATAAATCATTTTTGGAAATTAATAATTTGATACTCCTTTAATATTTAAAACCAGAGATAAAATAGTTTGTAGAACCTTTGGAGCGTTCTTGAAAAATAAGATACTTCAAATAAGTTTGTTTTCATAGAGAAAACATTTGTTTGAGGAAATAGAGAAATTGGGAGGGAAAATTATTTATGAAGATCATTTTAACCCATGACCTTCATTTCTTTTTAATAAAATAAAGGAGGGGTTTGTTTTAAATCAACAAGTAGGCTTACTAGAGGAGAGAGTGATATGAGATGGAGAGAATTAGCATTTCATCTCCTTCCCTAGAATTTTGATAAAGAAAGTATATTTATGTTTTTAGAAAATAGAGGAATAGATAAAAGAGGAAGTTTTATTGAGACCACCTCCCTAAATTTTAGGATTTTAACTTGGGGTGCCTAATTGTAGAGGATTTATTCCTCTTCAAGTCACCCTCCAAGTTTGGTGGCCAAGGTGTCCTAAAGTGGTAACAACTCCACTGAGGAATCATCCTCACAAGAAGATCACACACACAGCAAAATCACAGCAATAGCAACAGCACCAAAATACCAATCAACACAACAATATCCACAACACAACAATTTCCACAATTCAAACAAGCCACATACTTCAAACTACAGGAATAAGTCACACACCTTTTTCCATAACTAGCAATGCTATTTTGTAATAGTGGCCACACCCAATTATGACAAGAGGTTGTTTAAGGGATATACCATCCCATAACTTAGTGGTTTTCAAAGATGGGTTGAAAAGGGAGAAAATATGTGGGTAATATATTTCCCACTAGAATTTCTTTTAAACAGAGTTGAAACCTTGGGGTTCATAAAGATTGGAATTTTGAAATGTCAAGGTTGAGGAAAGGATAGGAGATCACAGAGAGTTCTCCATATTTTATAAATATGAAAGTGTTGAAAATACTTTTACTGTCTCAAAATAAAGGGCATTTTATTTGTTGCTAGAACCAAGTCATTTTTGAAATAAACTTTTGGCCAACGTAAGAATGGGAAAGACATATGGAATATTTTCTTGTCATAACATGGTCACCAGTGTTGAAAATATATTTTTACTTAGGTTGAGTTCTTAGGTTGACATTTACTAGTCAAACAATCACAAGCATTCAAGTCACACAAGGTCAAACAGAACAATTTTAAAAGGAAACACAATCATTTGTGAAATAATTCAAAAAGTTTTTGTTGGTTCTGAAATTTGGGTCTGGTTTACCCTTGTTATAGATTTGGGATGTTACAGTTGGCCCTCTCTGGCGCCACCTTCTCCGCAGGTGGCACCAGCGGAGGAGCAGGCTGACGCGTATCCGCAGCGTGACGCTCAGTGGAAGCCTGAGTGTGCGATGGAGACGCGGTCTTGGAGGTAGTGGCATCGGTCTTCCTCTTCGGCGGCATGCTTGACGAAGAACTTGAGGTTGATGAAGAAGAAGACGAATCCAGCGCTTGCACCCCCTACCTGGCGCGCCAGATGTCGTGTCTCGGGTGACGGACACCGGGAGTAGATGGTACCCCCTTTTTAGGTTCGGCACGGGGCGCGAAGGAGGCTAGAAGACGCCTTACCCGGGAGCAAGGTCGCCAAGTTCTTCGTCGGGGGCGAGGGCAAACAACACAGAAAGACACACGAAGTTACCCAGGTTCAGGCCGCCCGGAGGCTAAAAGCCCTACTCCTGCATGTCTGGATTGAGATGTTCATCATGGTGTAGTGTACAAGGGTGTTCTGGGGTGAACTCGGCAGAGTTTCGGCCGGAGGTAGACGAAGAGCAGATCCTGCCCTGGGAGATCACCTCTCTCTCTACCCTCCGAACCCTAGTCTAGTCTTGCCTGAGCTCTATCTTTCTTCCTCCCTTTCCTCCGGTGCCATGGTCCTTCTTTTATAGGCTAAGGGGATCCGACATGGGCACGCGAGGGGCGTGAAGGGTTTTGGCGGGAAAACCCCTGTCACATCCCAAAGTTTTGGAACCCAAAAAAAACTTAGTTTTACAAGACCCAAAATTCAGAACCAACAAAAACTTTTTGAAATATTTCCCTAATGGTTGTATTTTCCTTCCTATTGCTCTGTTTGACTTGATGTGACTTGATGTTTAAGTTGTTGGCCAAGATAAAAATATATTTAACTTTGGTGATCATGTTATGACAAGAAAATATTCCATATATCTTTTCCATTCTTATTTCTGGCTAAAGTTCATTTCAATGATACTTGGTTTAGCAACCACCAAAATACCCACTCTTGAGAAAGTAAAATTATTTCCAAAATTGTGTGTTCCCAAAAATATGGAGATCTGTATGCCATCTCCTACCTATTCTTCAACTTTGATATTTGGTAATTCCTATTTCATAAACTCCTATGTCCCCTCCATTTGGAAAAGAAGACTAGTGGGAAATATATTATCCCACATATTTTTCTTTATCAAACCTTTTGAAAACTATTAAGTATGAGTTGAGATATTTTCTAAACATCATCTTGTCATAATTAGGAGTGGTCACTTTTCCCCAAGATAGCATTATGGAAATGGTGGTATGATTAATTCTTGTGGTTTGATCTGTGTGGTCTTGGTTGTGATGTTGATCATGTTGTGTTTGTGGCATGTGTGAATAATTCCTCGGTTGTGCTTAACACTAAAATAAAACACACTTGTCAACAACTTTGGAATGTGACTTGAAGACAAAACAAGACCTCTATAATTACTCACACACTCAAAATAAAATCTTAATTAAAAGAAATGATCTTATTTAATTTCCCTCTCTACCTATTTCTCTATTTTGTCATAATCATTATTTTATAAAATTCTAGGAATAAGAGAAAATAATAATCATCTCACTCTCATATTACTCTCTCCTAAAAAAATATATAATTTCCAATTAAGAGTATTTCAAAGAATAAAATTCCATTTTCTTTCTTTAACCTCTAGGGTATATTAAAAACCCTATTTTCTTTTATAACAAAAATCCAGGGAAAATGCCCTATTCTTCTTACACTTTCCTAAAGCCAACCACAAATTCAAATCACCAAAATTCAAAAGTTAACTTGGGGTAGACATTCCGTCGAACACCTTAAGGGCATGAAACCCTAGCTTTCAAACAGCACCAAATCTCTCTCAAATTCAAGCAAAAATTCATCAAATTCGAAGCCCTCTTCTCCCTCTCTCACTCCAGCACAGAGGAGGCACACATGTGCCATCGTTTGGACGCTTCCCATGGGAGCTAGCTGCTGGCACCATCTCTCTCTCTCTCTCCCCTAACCTCTCCCTCCCGTACCCCCCTAGTGAGCGAGGAAGAGGGAGGCCTTGCAGACGCCCGCGTGCGCGCCACCATGCTCCCCTGCTTCCCCTCTGTCGACGGATTTAGGCCACGCGCGGAAATGCACCTCACCTGCTCCGGATCGAGCCCGTCTAGTCCGAGTTCACCAAGGCGATGGCCGCGCTGGCGTTCTTATCCACCACGGCACCCCAGCACGTGCGCCTCGCCCTGGCCACTCCCCAGTCTCGCTGTGACCCGCACAACACTGCCCGGCACAGTCCATCCCCCCTCCTGTGCCCTCCCTGCTCGCGTCCGTGCACCCAGAGCACCGTGGACCGGCACCAGCAAGGATAAGTAGCCACAGCTCCTCTCCCGTCCTCCCACCTTGTCCATTCCACTCCTTCATCACCTCTCTGACATCCGGTGCAAGAACTCGAGCCCTCTCGCCCTCTGCCGGCGAGGGATGTGAGATCTCCATCTCGGTTCCGCCACCTTGCCGGGAAGCTCGCGAGCGACACCGTCCACCTTTCTCTGACATTTTTGCGCCCTCGTGAGATCCCCTTCTTCTGCTCCACCTCATGCACCTCCTCTTTTTGCCAGGAAACTTCGGGGCTGCTGAGACCGTCCCGTGCCCGCCGCGGTCGACCTCAACGCCGCCGTCAGCTGGAGCCTCGCCGACAAGAACTGCAACCATCCTCATCATCCCCAAGCTCTCCACGTTCCCCGCAAACCCTCGTCTACCCCGTACGTGCCCCTAGGTGAGAAACCCGTGCTTAGCGCCATGGCCTGGCCTCTGCCTCTGTTCTGCGAGTCACGAGGTAGAGGACGGCTGGGAGCCGTCGATCTTTTGATCCACGGTCCCTTTTGAATCTTGCCGCATCTAATCCGGGCCGTTGATCTCTAGATCGACGGTGACTTACCTTTTCAACAAAGAGGTATTTTCGGGAAAAATGTTTATAAAAGAGACTTCTTACCTTTTTCAACAAAGATGTATTTTTGGGAAAAAGTTTTAAAAGAGACTTCTTACAAAGACAGATTTATGGGAAAAAGTTCTAAAAGCCTTCTTTCCTTTTTCAAATAAAATTATATGAATTTCAAACAAAGGTTTATTAAACAAAAGTCTATCCTTCTCTTTTTCGATAAGGATGTAGAGTTTTCAAAGCAAAGACAATTTTATTTAAAGAATAAAAAGAGTAGTGCCTGCTCATTTCGGGGGTAGTTTGCGAGTACAATCAAATGTACTCATATTGGTTTCGACCCTGGCTATTGTCTTAGCCAGATTTTGAAGATGAGCAGTTCGGAGAAGAAGATGTCAATGGCGTCGATGCGAACTAGGGCGCTTCCCAGTCAGCTGCCTGTAGGGTTATGGCAAATGACTTGGGGTCCACGTTGTTTGGTGATTTCCGCTGCAAGTACCTGTTGAAGTTATGGCTTCAGTCAAGTAAGTATATTCATTCGGTATTTATGGATGTTCTTTTGATACCAGTTCGATTGTGCTCAGCGACACACTGATCATGGGATCGCTGATGTTGTAGGCACAAGGGTATTTCGGACGGCTAGTCCGGGGTCCCCACAGACTTGGTATCAGAGCAATCCTGACTGTAGGAGACCATAGTTAGCATGGACGTCAGTTAGGAGAAAGCTATTTTTGGAAAGAAATATATTACTACTTAAATTATTTTTATCTACGGAAGCCTACGTATAGTTGCCACTCTTTTCACCTTCTCGAATTATTCTAAACCTTACCTCTTGTCTAAAGGTTTATCAAAAGTTTTCTTCTGTTATCTTGTCCCCATTCAAATTTATATATATTTGACGATGTACCAAGAAAGACCCCAGTACTTAGAAACCAGAGGAAAAAGAAACTTCCTTCCCAAGACATCAACATCAAGGTGATTTATATGCGAAGACCGAAGGTTCACTTCAACCTTCAAAAATTGTAGTGAATTCACCGCCAAGGTATCCATACGAAGAATCTACCAAGTTTCAAGTTCAACCACATCAATCCACAAGGAGTAATGGCATCAAGATTTCAACAATCATAGTTGACCCAGACCCATAGGATCGATAGGAGAAGCTCGTTTTACTTGAGCTACCCTCATCTTCCACGGTATTAGACATCTGTTGGTGCTAAAAGTGCCTTGATTGATGTTTGCTTGTGTGTTGCATTTATGTGTGTTGTTTTCCTTGTGTGTTTCACAAAACACGCCTTGCCGGGAGCACAACGTAACCACACGTTTATCTCTTGCTTTATTTTTGACTGTTTGCAAAAACCTTTTTGCCTTGTTGGCCATAGATGCACTTTTTGTATCCTTTCAAAAGTACGACTTAGAAAACCCTCCAGAAAATTTTCTCCTAGTAATAGGAGCAAGGTATGGAATACTCTCTACTCCAAGACTCTGCGACCTTCTGCAAGACGGATAGCGGCCTTCATACGTCGTTTTGTACAACCACATCAAGCCATCGAGAAAGATGAAGAGTCAAGACCCAACGTTAGATGACCCTAGTCGTATCCCGTCGGACTAACAAAAGAGTATGCAAACTAACATAACTAACATAATTTATCTAACTTTAAATCTCTCATCTAACCAAATTTTGCAAAATTACTAACTGCTTTTTTTCTAGACAAAGGAAAGAGGTGCCATAGGACGACTCAAAACTAGTTGGTAGAAAGGAGAACTTTAGGAGGATATAATAGTGTCGAACTATAAGTTTATTAGTCAAAAGGATCCCTTAAGAATCTAGTTGATGAGATCAAAATTTGGTGGATGATGTTGGTAATATCAAAAATTTGGGGTTTAGAATAGAAGTGAAAACTTGGAGTGGATCGATAAATTAATTGGGTTTGGACAGATGATATATTTGATTAATGCTCTGGGGCCAACCAGTTGTGGTCCCCAACCATTGGTGGTTATCGGGAGCTAGAAGACGTGACCCTTGATTTAAGGTTTAGAAATAAAGGTGAAAGTTATTGGATTTTTAGGAAGCACTTGCTGATAAAATGATGTTTGGATTGGTTAGAAGCAAGTAAATTAAGAAGAATACTCTGGTGTTGGAATGTTTAGGGTGATTCTTAGCGCAAGTGACCTTTGTACTAAATTCTTATAGAATTATAGGAAGTGGTCAAAGATGAGTTAGTAAATGAGTAGATCTTTGTAAGCAAGAAATAATTGGTGGGGGATAAGTGAATGTTTATCGGATTCTAGGAATCAATGTGACTTGGTCTAGTAGCCAGACATTCTAGGTGACAGTAGTTTTCAGAGCTTGTCACGCTCTGTTTAGATTATTCTTAGAAAGATCATTTATCTTTGATTATGAGATTAAGGCCCCAAAAGTGTTGAGATAAAATCTGAATTTGGTTAAAAAGTGGGTCAATTCTTGATGATCTGATCACATGATTGTTGGATGCTTTAATTAGCTTTGATGATATGGTCGAGGGAACATGAAAACCTGAAGGAGTCAGATATTATGAGATATGGCTATTTGGGGGAAAAAATCAATCAAGAAATAATTGGTGGACCACTACGATTTTTGTGATAGAATGTAATGGGAAGACTATGCCTAAAAGGATTGATGGGTATCCGATAGATTGGACTATACTATGATAAAGAGTTGATGCCCGAGGAAGATGATGGTGGATTAATAATTTTAGCTTGGGCAAGGACCATGTTTCAAATTAACTAGTTGATAGTAGTGGCCTTACCAGAGATATTGGAATGGTATTTTGAAAACTCGAGAATTAAAGGCCTAGGTAAAGTTGGTTGTTTAGGATCTTAGGTATAATAAGTTTGATGTTTAATGTATGGCACCCAACTCCCTTGAAAACCAACATAAGCCCCTCAACCACAAAGTTTTCCCGGAAACCCTAACTATTCTGGTGCACTCTAACTTACATGTGAAGACACTTGCGAAGCTTCGTGAAGACCCTGACCCAAAGAAGCATTCCGCGACCAGCCTTTTTCCGCCAAGCCGAAGGACACACTACTACAGAACACCCTATTAGTGGCGCACGTTTTTGACTTTCTGTGGCGCACCGGGAGCTTTGCAGGGTGCGCCACAGAATTCTCGCCACAAAAAATATTTCTGTGGCGCACCCAGGGCGTGCGCCACAGAAAGTGCAACTTTCTGTGGCGCACCTAGCGCGGTGCGCCACAGAAATAGCTCGGCAGCACCCCTATGCAGAGGAATTCTGTGGCGCACTGTTCCTTGGTGCGCCACAAAAAAAAAGCGTGCGCCACAGAAATATGAAACAGAAATACCGGTATTTTTTCGTTTTGCTGTACAAATACAGGTATATACAGGATTTATACAGGTTTATACAGAAATACAGGTATATTTGACAGGTATATAAACAGACAAACACATTAATCAATATGTCATCACACATATTACTTAGTGCCCGATCGAGATACATATATACACATAGTCACAAAAGTGCCGAATGTTTCATCATTTCACACTACACATTACAAATCAAGTGTTCGCCGCCTAACTATGATCAAATGTAGTACACATCGGCGATGATGGTGAGCAAGAGCGCGCGGGAGCATGCATGATCATGGAGTCCTCTTCTTGAGCGGCGCCGGGAACGGTAGAAAGCCTTCTTTCGCCTCCACTCCCTGGTGTCATTCTGTGCCTCTAGTCGTTCTTCGATATCCCTCTGACACAACCCTGAAGATGGATTGGGATATATATTGGTTAGTGATATAAATAGAGTATAATTTATTCATCTAAGTAGAGAGGCAAGACAATCAATCAATTGTCATGGTTGGAAATCATATGGCTATCCTATTTGGGTTTCATAGCATAGCATATATATAATATATACCCTACACATGCACTTCTATAATACCTCTGGGGTAGTGGAAGGACCCTGATTTGTGAATGACATCGTCGAGGATGATCGTTGACAACTGCAGCCGGATGCGATGGAAGTCTGTTCTGTAATCAGCATCGGTGAGAGCATCCGCCATTTTGGTGTATTCTGCGAGACCAGATGGAATCTTCGTTTTCTCGTAATCCCGGACAATCGCTTTAAGGTGATGGAGGGCGTAGTAGGCCTCCTTCACGCTGCCATCCAGTTGCTTGATGCAATGGAAGCCGGTCCCATGCTGGAACTTGTGTGTGTTGTCCTCCGTGAAGAATTCCGACTTCTTATGGAAGGGGCCGCCCTTTTGGGCATAGGCCTCGAGAGCGTCATCGAGAACACCCTTTATTCTGGTGTATCGTCTCGGCGTGGATTTATTCCCCGAGTCCAAATAAGTGGCAATGGACCACCTCGGGGATACGTAGATGAGTGCGCAGTACTTGTCCCTGCTCAACACAATTGAAACAGAATGTTGGACAAAGGATCAGCGATGGAAGAAATGTACAAGAAGGCATAAGATCCGACGGTGGCGAGCGGATGTGTACTTACTCGAAAAAGAAAGGCAGAAGAAGGGCGTTCTTCCTCTTGTTGGCCAGCATGACCCTTACGAGGTACTCCGTGGCCGTTTCCCGTGTCTTTGATCCTTCCACCAGATGGCTGTCGCGCATGTAGTAGGGATCCACTATCGCGACGTACGGGGTATCATCTCTCCTGATCTTCATCGCCATATCGAGCGCATATAGGCGGACCATGTTATAGTCCAGCCGTTGAGTGTGAAAGAGTTTGAAGATGTCCTCGTACGCTATGAAGAACACATCCGCGGGGTCTTCCTGGACGAAGTCCACCAGCTCCTTTGGCACCTGACCGCGAACGCCGGGTAACTCGGCTGCTTGTCTTTAAGAAGGAGCTCCTCTAGATGCAAGATAGATTCCTGCAAGGCAATCATGGGTCCTTCTGCAAGGCGGAGCAAGTCCCCAGACAAGATAGGTTTACCAGCTTCATGAACTCGGGGGAAGCCATCCGCACGGGGTGGAATCGTGTCTTCAAGACCCCGGATCTTAGGAGCTGGCTGGCTCGCAGAGGTGGAGGATCCTTTTCTCTTCCTGTGCTTCTTCTTGTTCTTCATCTCTGGGATTGTGGGGGTGAAGTGAACCCCGCTTTAACAGTTTCTTGCAGTGTGTTAGGGCTGAAAATGTTACCCGGTTGAGCTTGATGATCGCCGGCATCCGGAGGCGTGTCGGTGAAGGCCAGGCGTTGTGTGCATGAAGTGGGACGAGCAGGTTGACCGCGGTGGTCGCGGAAGGGTTCTTCATCCACAAGAGGCATGTACATACCATCCATGCAGGCGCCAGTGTTGATGTAGTCATCGACGTTGACATCATTCTCCTCCTCCTCATTGTCGTCGTTGCCACCAAGTTGAGGTGCAACGGCTTTGTCCTAAACATAAACAATAGCACATCCGTTAGTCGGGAAAGTCGGAAAGTCGGGGAATTCGGAAAGTCAGAACTAACCTTGGACGGTTGCGGTGAAGACGTTCCCAACAACTGTTTGTGGCGGTTGGTGGCGGCGACGACCGGCGGTAGCTTCCGGCCGGTGGTGGCGGCGACCGGCGGTTCCTTCTGGGTGGTGGCGACGGCTGCTTGTGGCGCCGGTTCATCCGCAACAGCTTTTTGTGGCCGCCTCGAGGGGCCGAATGACCGGGGGCCGGGGCCTCGAGGTGGCGCCGCCGGTGCGCCTGACCCCATGAAGAACATCCCCAAGACGAATCTGGGTCTTCGGCCATTCCATCATCCACTGCCCGCATTCGCCAAGCTTCATGTGTTTCTCGGCTCCCGGAGGTTGCGTGGGGGGGTCGATGTCACGGAACTCAGGCAGTACCTCGTCACATTGACTTTCATCACGACCTCGCTCATTCGGGTGTTGTGCATATCGCGGGTCAAAGGTTGTATGATCTTGGCCATTGCGACTTCCTTCAACTCGCCGCCGGCCCCCACCCTATGCAGGAGTATGCAAGGCATGTCCTGGGAGTCAACACATGTTGGGCACCATGCATGCATGAGATATGGCAGTCATCAAAGGCATATATAGTCATAGAAGATGTCGCGGACTAACTAATTAGTTACCTTGGTGATGGCGTCGAGCTCGGCTAATGTCGAGACAAGGGCGCCGGTGCCGGCGGCCGGCCTATCATTCTCCGGCCGCTCGTGCGCATTATCATTATTCTCCGGCCTTGGTGTATGTTGATCCACGACAGGGGGCACCGGTGGGGTCACAGGACCGGCGACACGTTATTGCTGGAGGTGCTGCCGGCAAGCTGGGCACGTGTATCGGCCCCTGTTGACCTCCCGCTTGCCAAGCAGCTATCCCCTCCAGCAATGCAGGGGGTAAGAAACTCCGGAGCTGCTCGTCCACCTTCTCGGCCACTAGCTTGTCCACCATGTGGCGTCCACCTTTTCTTTCTCTAGTGTCTCCAGCTTCTTCCTTAGCTCGAGAACCTCGGCTCTATCTTTAGCCGGCTTCCTCCTCTCCTTTTTCTTGTCGGTGTCCGTGCTGTAGTACTCGATGAACTTCATCGCCGTACCAAAGCCGGTCACACGGCCAGCTGACGTCGGCGGCTTTGACTTGTCCCTCCCCTTGAAAACGTTCATCGCCCGGTTGAAAGTCGTGTCCCACGGGCCGGCCTGAGCCTCCTGGGACGACGGGCCGGCCTCAGCCTCAGCCTTCAACTCAGCCTCCTGCGGACAAAGGAAATAAACGTGAACCCATGTAGAAATCAACGCAAATGGACTTTGAGATATCCGCGGTAATTAAGTTCCTTACCAGCGTTTTCTCGAAATCCAGCACATCTTGATAGTCGGTAACGAATTCCCCCGTCCCCGGCTTCAGATAGTAGCGGGACCGAACAAAGTTCCTAACTTGCTCGTCCGTGATTTTATGCCACATGTTCTCTTTCCCAAGTCTCGCAACCTCGGCATCCTCCTTGTCCCAAACGGGCTGTTTTCCTGCGTAACCGCCGCTTCCCAAATGGTGGTTACCTAAGTTCAGTGCCCGCATTTTCTTCCCCCACTCGGTCCATTTTTCAGCCTCCGGAGATGCCAAGGACAACTTCAATGCCTCGAACTCTTCTATGTCGATGTACGGCTCTTTGGCACTGATCTCTTCCCAGCTAAGACCCTTTTCAATCTTCGCCTTCACCCGGCCTCTCCAGCTGGTCAAGGCGGTGTTCATCTTCGTGATGGCGAAGCTCTCCACCTTTTTGTTTCCATCATCCGGGAAAATGTATCGTTCGTGAAGCTTCTTGAGGAGTTGTGTGCGCAAAGCCTCATTCTCCGCGCTCCTGAGGTCATACGTGTTGATCGACACGGTTTCCCGGAGGATGCACCCTAGTTGCATGCCGTACCCTTTTGCGATGTTCCTAGGCTCCTGGGGTAGGCCACTTTTCGAGACCTTAGTGAACGTGTCGGTGACGTTGCCGACCGCTTGCGGTGTCCGGTCCTTCCTCTGCTTCTTAAGCTTCTTAGCGGTCGGGTTACCATCACCACCGCCATCCGTGTGGTCGTCACCCCCGACATCCGTGTGGTCGCCGCCCTCGGTGGTGGTGGTTGCGTCCCCATCTCCGTCGGTGTCCTCCGCATCCTCCATCTCCATCTCTAACAGAAAGTCACCATCGCCGTCACGAGCCAGTTCGGCGGCCTCCGCATCCTCCATCTCCGGGTTCACTTCCCAGAACGGCATGTTCTTTTCTCTAGCTTGTTCTTCGACGCTCATGTGCTTAGAAGGGCCAGCAGACGAGGACATGTTTGCACTGCATTGAAAAAGAGGAAAAAAGTTAGTACAACAAATATAACAAAAGCATCACTTAATTTAGTACTAAGATACCCCGGCCCATGCATTAGCCGCAATACCCCATATGTCCTATTTTTAGCAAAGTCATGCTAAATTTCACGAATTTTTTTGGCATGACCTTTGCTAAAAATAGGACATATGGAGTACCCGAATTTGCCGGAACGGAAGTTAATCGATGTTCCGGCAATCTCAAGGGCCTCACGGGGTACCTGCACAAGCATTTCAAAAATAATGGCCGGCATCACTGGCCGGCAACAGCATCACATCAACAACATCCACATTTCACCAACAGCATCACAAACAACCACGACACGATGGTCGTGGTATCACATAACACATGGTCACCGGAGCTCACCAAATCGATTTCACGGGTGTCTTCTTGCCTAGCACACACAAGCACCTCTGCACCCTGTACAACCAAAAAAATGGATCATCAGTGGACAACACACACATCACACAAGAACAACTACACACTACAGAGGAGAAAAATGGAATAAATTAACTCCAAAAGTTGGCATTTACATAATCCTGCATGTGAGAAAGATAACTTCACTTGTGCTATATTCCTTGACAACCATATGCAGCAAGCATTAACACAAACAAGAATGCATCTTTTCATGTACTAACACTTCACAAAATCACTTCTTCTAGTTTCTTACAAACAAGCATTAACTCAAAGCAACAACACTTAGCATTAACACAAAGCAACCCATATGTCCTCAACTAGTGTGCTTGCTTGCAGCAAGTACTTGCAGCAAGCAATCAACAACCAATGTAAATTAAATTACTAGCACTAGCAACAACACTTAGGAAAATTTTGTAATTTTTTTGGTCTCCATGCAATTACTAGCACTAGCAACAACACTAGAAACAACACTTAGCAACAACACTTAGCACTAGCAACTGAAACCTAGAAAATTTGGTTGCACATTTCATCAAGCACCTAGTATGCAACCATGGCAGGAGAGGGAGGGGAGGGAGAGAGGGGCAGTACCTCGGCGAGGATGGCGGGTTGAGGTCGTCGGTGGCTCGTGGCTGGCCTAGGGCGGCTCGACAGCGAGGGGAGGGGAGGTGACGGCGGTGTTGTGGAGGGGAGGGGAGGGGAGGGGAGGGGTAGGTGCTGGCCGGGGCGCGGCTCGGGCGGTGGCGCGGTCGAGCACTGACGCGTGGTGGGCGGCGGCGCGGCTCGGGCGGGGGCGGCCGGGGCGCAGGGGATCGAGGTCGTCGGCGATGGGGAGTTGCGGCGGCGTCGAGGGCGACGGGAAGTTGCGCGCGCGGTACTTAGCGAAATTTGGAACGAAGAGGCAACGCGGGGGCGGCCCCACATGTAAGTGGAGGCCCGATAATTCTGTGGCGCACCGTTGGAGGGATGCGCCACAGAATTCAGAATTCTGTGGCGCATCGGCAGAGGGATGCGCCACAGAAATATCTGGGCCTATAAAATAAAAAGCTGTGCTGCTGTATCATAACACAAACACACACACATCCCAGTGGTGGATGCGCCACTTCAATTAACCTGGGCAAGCCAGGTTCGAATCTTGGCTGCCTCAGTTTTTTTTTTAAATCCTGGCAAATATTTCTGTGGCGCATCCCTATGCCGATGCGCCACAGAATTCCCTTATTCTGTGGCGCATCCCTCAGTGCATGCGCCACAGAATGTGTGTGCTAGAACTGCTAAAAATCCTGCTAGCTGTAATGTGACAAGCATACTAGCATAGCCCAATGGTTTGCACACACCCACAAAACCTGGGGCAGCCAGGTTCAAATCCTGGCTGTCTCAGTTTTTTTTAAAATATATATTTTTTGGTTAAATTTAAAGAAAGAACACGTACTACACACAATTGTTAGTAGACCATTATGTCAATTCATTTAATGCATATATATATGGTCTTGCATTGTCTCACACACAATGTCTCATACATATTCATGATCATACATATATATGCTTGCATTGCATTGTCTCTCAGTTTTTTTTAAAATATATATTTTTTGGTTAAATTTAAAGAAAGAACACGTACTACACACAATTGTTAGTAGACCATTATGTCAATTCATTTAATGCATATATATATGGTCTTGCATTGTCTCACACACAATGTCTCATACATATTCATGATCATACATATATATGCTTGCATTGCATTGTCTCTCACACACACACAAAGTCTCTTCTTCGTCTCGGTTCCGCGAGCTAGCTTCTCTTCTTTCCCTTCTTCGCGGTTGAAAACTTTAGGCCGGTGACCTTGAGATTTCTTCGTGAACGGACAACCTTTAGTAGGTAGGGAGGTCTTCCTTCTTTGTGTACTAGTAGTAGGCATGTCGAAGAACTTGTCGAATTCCTCCTCGATCTTTGGCTCGTTGTCCAAGTCTTGCTCGGTGGCGCCTCCTTCCATTCCGATGATGCTCCTCTTGCCCCTCCTCACGACAACACGGCTAGGCTTTGACGGGTCGGTAATGAAGAAGCATTGCTCAACTTGGCTAGCGAGTACCCATGGCTCATTTTTCGCGGAGGCGTTCTTCGATTTGGCATCGGGTATTACCATGGTGGTGAAATACCGGCCTTCTTTGACGACGTCCTTGGCCCATCTTACACGGAACATTGGCACCAACTCTCCACAGTAGTTGAGCTCCCATATGTCCTCAATCCTTCCGAAGTATCTTTCCTTGACAGTAGCCTCCTCATCGCCGTAGGATAGCATAGTTACTCCTGAGTTTTGATATTCCGACTTCTTGTCCTTTTCCTCGGTGTAGAATCTGTAGCCGTTGATGTCGTACGCCTGATAGGTCTTTACGTTGTGCGAGGGACCCCGTGATAAGGAGAATATGAGTCTTTCATCTTCCGTAGATGGTGCTTTGTTCTTTGCTAGCTCCAGTTGCTTTTGCTTGAACCAACGCGTGAAGCTAGAGTTGTGCGCTCTGGTTACGTCTCCCTTCTTCCTCGGCCGGCCCAGTTTGATGTAATGTTGCTCGAGTAAGCATTTGTGCTGTTCCACCCAAGTTTCGATCAATTGTAAGTGTTGTAGCGCGACCCGGTGAGCCCTGTCGAAGTCGTCCTTTCGACCCTGCATGCTGACAAAGGTTGAGCTGGTGCCCTCTCGGTGACCATATCCATTGAGCCTGCCGAAGTGTTTCCTCGTGGGCAGACCAACATCCTGGTTCTCGGTGCTTAGATAATTCTGGCAGAAGGAGATGCACTCGTAGGTTAGAAAGCCCTTGGCCATGCTTGCGTCTGGATGGGACCTGTTGCGGACGTATCCTTTCATGACACCGTTCATCCTTTCGAACGGCATCATGTAGTGCATGAACGTTGGCCCGAGCTGCCTGATGTCATCAACGACATGGAGAAGGAGATGCACGCAGATATCAAAGAATGCTGGCGGGAAGTAAATCTCGAGCTCGCATAGTATCAGCACGATCTCTTCCTCTAGCCTGTCGAGCTGCTTCACGCCGATCGACTTCCTGTTGATGACGTCGAAAAAGTTGCAAAGGGCAAGCAGCGTATCACGGACGTGCTCGTCCATTATCCCTCGAATCGCAACGGGAAGTATCTGCGTCAACAGCACGTGACAGTCGTGAGACTTCATCCCGCTAAACCTCTTCTTCGTTCCGTCCAGATATCTGCTTATCTGCCCCGCGTAACCATGAGGAAATTTGACTCCTAGGAGACACATGTAGAATTGCTCGAGCTCCTCCGGACTCATAGTGAAGCACGTAGCGGGAAGCACCACAGTGTTCTTCTTTACCCTTTTGCGGCGACCTTGAGTCCCTTCCGTCTGATCATCATCATCATCGTCATCGCTATCGGGAGCTGAAGATCTTTCCTGACACCAAGCCATTTCAGATCGTATCTTGCTTTCGTCCCATCCTTGGTCTTTTCCGGCATGTTGGAAAGAGTGCCAAGCAGAGCCTCGGTGACATTCTTCGTAATGTGCATCATATCGAGGCTATGTGGCGTCTTGAGGACCTTCCAGTACTCCAAGTCGTGGAAAACAGACCTCGCTTTCCATACACCCAGCAGCGGATCTACCTTCGGTCGTTTCTTTCCCGGCGCGGGGCACTCCTCCCAATTTTTCAACAGCTCGTCGATTTCTGTGCCGCTCCTCGGGCTCGGGGCTTCTTCGATCTCGTCCTTACCATTGAACAGGTCACCGCGTTTTCTCCACGGGTGATCCATGCGAAGCCACCTTCGAGCCCCTGGGTACACGGTTTTCGAAGACCCGGGATTCCTTGGTAGCTGGAGATGCGGGGTCTTATCCATGCACCTGACACATGCGCAGAATCCGTGGCCTACCTGGGCCGATACATATGAGCAACCAGGATAGTCCTGCACCGTCGTGAGCAACGCGGCTCTCATGTCGAAATAATCTCCAGTGTAGGCATCCCACGTACGGGCTGGCGTCTCCCACAACGTGGCTAACTCCTCTTTCAACAGCGCGAGATACAGATGTATGTGGACACCTGCTTGTTTCGGCCCCTGAATGAGAATACTCATGTGTATATACCTTTGCTTCGTGCACAACCACGGGGGAAGGTTGTAAGGCCATACAAACACGGGCCAGGTGCTATGCGTGCTACTCTGGTTGCCGAACGGATTGAGTCCATCGGTGCTCATACCGAGCCTGACGTTCCTTGCGTCGCCTCCGAAATTTGACGGCGTCCAACTCTTGCCACTGGCTAGCGTCTGAAGGGTGTGTAAGGATCCTGCCCTTCTCCGGATCTTCTTCGGGCTTCTCCCTTTCCGCGTGCCATTGCATGAGCTTTGCTTCCTTAGGGTCCACGAAGTACCGCTGCAGACGGGGAGTGATAGGAAAGTACCATACCACTTTTCGAGGAACTTTCTTCCCACGGCTCTTGTACCGTCCTTGGCCGCACACCGGACATGTGGTTCTGTCCTCGTACTCGCCCCGATAAATTGCGCAATCATTGATGCAGGCGTGGTATTTAACGTGCGGTAGGTCAAGAGGGCAAACGACTTTCTTGGCCTCCTCGATACTAGTTGGCAATGTGTTCCCCTCGGGAAGACGCTCGTGCAAGAATTGCATGTTCTTGTTGAAGCTCGCGTCGGTCCATTTGTTTCCCGACTTCATCTCCAGAGCATCAAGCGTTACTTGCAAGCGCGTATCCTGTGGCCGGCACCCAGGATACAACGGAGTCTTCCCGTCTATCTCCATTTGCGCCAGCTTGGCTTTCTCTCTAACGGTGCTCGCGTTCTTGAGGAGCAGTTCTTGAACATGAGACTCCATCAAGGCCGACATTAGCGAGCTCTGCGGCGTGTTCGCGTCTTCTCCACCACCATCATGACCATGTCCGTCGGCATCTCCTTCGTCACGATCATCTTGCCCGCCCTCGTCTTCAGGCGCAACATTTGCTGTCGGCGCTTGGTTGAAGCCTTCCATGAAACCGCGCCTGAGCAGGTGTTCCTCCAATTGTCCGGAATCAGGGTCGATCCATCTCACAAATTTGCAACTTCTACACGGACATCGTATCTGGCGCCCGTTGCACCGATCATTTCCGCCTTCGCTTCTTCCTTGTAGTTGTTGATTCGATTGGAGCTCATCTTGATGACCATGGTCGCCTACGCGGTATACATATAGAGTATGTGTTATTAATTAGAATTAATTAACCGCAACATGCACACACACACATACAAGCTTCTCATGCGGGAAGTCGGAAAGTCGGAAATGTTCGACGAAAAAATTCGGCATGACTTCCCCTAAAAGTAGGACATATGTGGTGCAAAAATTTACCGAAATGGAAATGAATCAACATTTCGGCAAACATCCATGCACCACGCCGGCGCAAGCAACAACATGCAAAGATTCATGCAAACCACACACACAAGTTTCATGCATAGATCCGTTCAACAATAGTTTGCTTCATGCAAACCACACACACAATCGCCCGCCGACAAGTTTCTCATGCCTTTAACAAACATCCATCCAACAATACCCACCTAGTAGATCTAGATCCGTTGCCGAGACGTGACCGTGATCGATGAGAGAGTGTGTGGTGATGGAGAGAAAATAGTGGACAAAAAGAGAGGAGGAGAATATATATGGAGGCTCTCCCCAAGCCCTCACCAATTATATATCAAATAAAGTAGGTTTAATAACAAATAATGGAGAATAGGATGGTCAAAATGGCATGGGAGAGAGGAGGAGCTCGAGCTAGATGGGAGGATGAAGAAGGTCACATGCATGGGGAAAGGGTGGTGCCACCTTTTTGTAGATCTGGGCCAACTTTCTGTGGCGCATGGTGTTGATGCGCCACAGAAAGTGAACATTCTGTGGCGCACCGTGGCTGGTGCGCCACAGAAACCCAACTTTCTGTGGCGCATACAGCATGCGCCACAGAAAGTTGAGTTTCTGTGGCGCACCAGCCACGGTGCGCCACAGAATGTCCCCAGATGGACCTTGGCCCAATGATTGCACGTGGGACCCACAGAATTCTGTGGCGCATGGTGTCTCATGCGCCACAGAAGTCTGGCTTTCTGTGGCGCATCTGTGGACATGCGCCACATAATTTTGACTTTCTGTGGCGCATGGCAAAAATGCGCCACAGAAAGTCGGAAATTTCTGTGGCGCACGAGCATCCATGCGCCACAGAAATAATTCTGTGGCGCACCAATTAATGGTGCGCCACAGAATGCCAACCTCCCTATAACCCTTTTCCTAGTAGTGAAGAAAGGCGTGAAGAAAATCTACCGGGGATCGCTAAGGAAAATCAAAGGGGGGAAGTAACTGCAATTGGACGTCAACAACCCCCAAACAGGCTGAGAAACAAATAGAAGCTTTTAGCATCTCTCTTCTAACTAGAAACCGGAGAGAGTCAAGTACACAGACTTGACGCATCCTGAGGACAACGCGTCCCTATCTGCGGCCCTCGTAAGGAGACAAAATCAGGAAGTGATATCTGCACCGACCCCAAGCACCGAGGAATGACACCCAAGGCGAAGATCGTCAAGCTACCTCGGAAGAGCAATGCCTCCAAGTAAACTCCAGCTGCAACCTTCAGGATGAACCTTCAAGACCCCTTTTTAAGGGGGGAAGACCTGCAATACGTATACCAGAAGGTGTTAATACTTAGTTCCCTGCGCCTTAGTGTCACATCCCAAATTTGGAAACTAAGAAAAACTTTGTTTTACCAGACCCAAAATTCAGAACCAACAAAACTTTTTGAAATGTTTCACTGATGATAGTGCTTTCTTTCCCATTGCTATGCTGAACCTTGTGTGACCTGTTGTTTAAGTTGTTTGACTAGTAAATATAAGACCCAACCAATATAAAAATATATTTAACTTTGGTGATCAAGTTATGACAAGGAAATATTCCATATATCTTTTCCATCCTTATTTTGGCCAACTCCATTTCAATGACACTTGGTTTATCAGCAACCAAAACTAATACCAGTATTTGAGAAAGTAAAAGTATTTCCAAAAATGTGTGTTTCCAAAATTATGGGGATCTATATGCTATCTCCTACCATTTCTCAACCATGGTATTTTGCAGGTGTTTACAACTCCCTTTTTATAAACTCTTATTTTCACTATTTGGAAATAACACTAGTGGGAAAATATTACCCCACATATTTTGTCTTGCTCAAAACCCTTTTCAAAAATACAAAGGAGGAGTTGAGATAGTTTTAAACATCATCTTGTCATAATTAAGTGTAATCATTTTTTTATAAGATAGTATTGTTAATAATGTAAATGGTGGTGTGATTAATCCTTGTGGTTTGAATTGTGTGGACTTGGTTGTGGTGTTGATATTGTTGTGATTGTTTGCTTGTTGGACATATGGTTGTATTGATTGTTAATTCTTGTTTTATTGTTTGCTTGGGTGAATAATTACACCAATGTACTTGAGTGTTAAGTTGAAAACCCATTGATCACAAAGGTGGAGTGTGACTTGAAAATAAAACAAGACCTTTATGTTTCCTCACACCCTCAAATTAAAATTCTTGATTAAAAGAAATGATCTTATTTAAATTCCCTCTCTACCTAATTCTCTAGTTTGTTATAACAATTATTTTATCTTATAAAATCCAGGAATGAGATGATAACCATCTCATTACCATGTTAGTCTCTCCTCAAAATATCTAATCTCCAATTACAAAAATATTTCAATTTGTCAAATTGGTTTTATCCAAAAATAACATATTTAAACTCTATGAACAAATTATGTTCAAAACATTTTATTTTGAAAAACCAATTTTTGTGGAGGCTCTACTTGACAAGGGGAGCCTACCCAAATATTTTCAAATTTTTATAAAATGTTTTAGTACCCCAAATAAATCCCCACAATGCCACTGGTTTTAAAATAAAACAGAAAAGGACTAAATCGTAAATGGAAAAAGAAGTCCAGGGGGCGTTTTGCAAATCGATCATCCTCTTCCTGTAGCAGCAGTGGAGCTATGGCGCTAGGCCGCCGTGTCGTCGTCCTGCGTCGCTCGCCGCCCGGACCCCCCCTCTCATTCCTCTGCCGCGCGAGGAGAAGAAAGAGGCCCCCCAAGGCGCTCCTCTGCCCCCTCAAGCCTCACTCGCTCTCCTTCCTCTCTCTCTGCTCCTCTCCAAGACTGAGCCCGAGCTCGAGCCCGCCGCCGCATCGCCGCAGTTTGAAGCCTCCCCGAGCCCAGCAAAGGTCGTCACCGTCTCCGCCGCGTCTTCCTCTCCATCCTCGTTGAAGGAATCGGGGCGGGACGCCGTCGTTCGCGAGATCGCCGCCGTCTTCTATCTCTCCGGCCGACGCACTCCGATCAAGCTCGCCACCGCCTCCGACCACCGCAGCTCCAACGGAACGCATCCACGCTTCTAGGGTGAGCGTGCGATTCTCCTGGACATGCTCGTCCTCCTTCTCCGTCTCTACTTCGCCGCGTAGCCGTAGCTCCGCCGTAGGCCGTGTCCATCCGCCGCCGTGGTTCGCCGTGGATGCCGTCTCCGGTGACCATTTGGTCGCTGTCTCCACCAGGGAGTAACCCACCCACGTACGCGTCCAACACGGGTAGAACACGGGTCACGCGCGTGCGCAGTCGTCGATCCCGTGCGCTTCGCCGCCGGTGGTCACCGCGGCCGTGCGCGTCGTCGCCGTGCACGGTCACCACCTTATATTATTGCGTACCCGTATACTAACACCAGCACCGATCCAGCCCAGTGGTACCGCACCGTGCCGCACTCGCGCGCGTCGCGAGTTCGATTCCCCGCAGACGCACACCCTTTTTCCTTTCTTTTCCGCGCTGACAGGCGGGCCCAACCGGTCAGTGACCGTGGCAGCCAGCGTAGCCACACCCAGCCCAGTCGGCGCCAGCGTGGCACTAGGGCCCCACACGTCAGTGACTGGGGCTAGGCAGGGGCTCGGTGCGAAACGTTCCGCTTGATTTTCTGAGAAATAAAATGAATAGACAGATTCGAATATAAACTTCTAAAATCCATATCTTTTTGAATACTAATCCAAAAATAGCAAACAATATATCAAAATGATCAGGAGAAATAACTTCACCTCATAACATCATTTTCATGTTGAACTAAACACTGGAAATAACTTTTCCTTGCACTTTAGTAAAATGGCAGAATATAAAATGATTTTGTAAAATTCATAACTAATTAAATATGGATCCAAAAGTTACAAACAAGATACCAAAATGTTCAGAAAATTAAAGTCTGTCTGTTGGTACAACTCACACATCCAACTAATTCAGTTTAGTTGCTGTTTTATTAAATTAATAAAAATGGCAGCAAAGAAATGTTTTTGGGGAAATTCATAACATTAAGAATAATGATCCAAAAATTAAGGTTGACCTATCAAAATGTTCAGCAAGTGATAAACTTCATGTTCCACCTTGTTTCCAAACATGGATAATTACTTTGCAATGTTGTTTAAAATAAATTAACAAAAAGGGCAGATTGAAAAAGGATTTTATAAATGAATCTGTAATAAATTGTGGAGTAAACCCAATTGGCTTGTCTGGTGCATGATTAGGGTTACATGCTCCTGTCATGGGTATCTCGTTAATGTCTCTACCAGCTTGGTGAACTATTTTGAATTACCGAGACTAATTGGTGGCTTAAGTTTTGTCTGAAGTATTTCCTGATTAGGAAAAATGGTTGTTAATTACCTCTAGTTGAGGATGTCTTGTGCCCTCTTGTTTTGGCATGTGCGTGGTGTTATACTCCCGATTATTATAATGCCCTGGTCAATATAGATCTTAGTTTGATGCTTGTGGTGTGAATACTTGTTTGTATACCACTTGTGGTTTGGTTGCTTATTGAGTGTTGTTTTATTTTCATGTTTGTGACGCTAGAGATAAACGCTACCGGGGTGGTATTTGGAAAGGATTTATCGGAGAAGGGTGAGAGTTTATTTCTCTGATCAATGAGGAGAAGTCCAGGAACATCATGCTGAAATCAGGCAAGCTATCCTCTGAGCTTGCATTTATATACATCTATTTTGGTTCACATGTTTTACTTATAAAGAGCATAAGTGATTTATGTGGTGTTTGTCACTAAAGCTATGATTTTGAAAACCCTTTTCCAAAATATAAGTATATTATTTTGACACCCTATATGGAGATATTAGTTGGAAATTCTTTTTCAAACTATAGGATGGGAAAAATATTGTTTACTCAAAACTCCCTTTGAAAATACTTGTGTGGTTGTGGAATACCGAGATGTCGGTGTGGAAATGGAGAAATGGTGAATGGTGGTGTTTATGAAAAATGCACATTGTGTCTTTGTACTATGACGACCAGCCGATAATCTGTGCGACCACATTTACCCACATATGGGAAAGGGCGTAGTCATATAGTTTGCTCATATTAGTACTGGATGCCTCAACAACGGGGATGACCCCGTTCCATGAGGGGATGGTCTGAGGACCTACCCCCTGACCTGGGTCCTCTTAAGGGAAGTCTGCCAACAGAGTTGGTATGAGTGTATTGGAGAAAGAGGATTGAAGGTTCCACCATAAATCGCCGGGCAGAACTACGAGTCCTCACACTTAGATTCCGACGGGCTGGGTTAAGTGTGTTGGAAAGTATCGTAGCGGTAGGGTCCTATACTAGCATGAGCAATGGACAGGCTATGGTCGGTGGCTCAACTTCGCATACACCTTGTATGGCGGGACGTGGCTGACACGATGAGTTACCGGATGGGTGTGGGAAAAGCGTGCTACCTCTGCAGAGGGTAAAACTATTCGAATAGCCGAGTCCTCGGATATGGACAGTTGGGAGGCTGTCCTCTGACCATGTGCAAGTTTTGCAAAGTTTTGAGATTTGAAAATAAAATGGAGATGTGTTGTATCTGCAACTCTACCGACGAGCTGGTATGAGGTTGCTGGAGAATGATTTGACCATGACGGGCTATGGTCGAGAAGTGAAGAGTTTTGGTGATTTGAAAGTGGAAAATGTTTTAGGCAACTATACCAAAGGGCTGGTATAAGGTTGTTGGAAAATGATTTGACCATGAAGGGCTATGGTCGAAAAAGGAGGAGTTTTGGAGAAATAAACCAAATGGTGTATTTTCAGGAAAATGTTTATAAAAGAGACTTCCTACCTTTTTCAACAAAGATGTATTTTCAGGAAAAAGTTTTAAAAGAGACTTCTTACAAAGACAGATTTATGGGAAAAGTTCTAAAAGCCTTCCTTTCTTTTTTTTTCAATAAAGATATAGAGATTTCAAAACAAAGTTTTATTAAACAAAAGTCTATCCTTCTCTTTTCAACAAGGATATAGAGTTCAAAGTAAACCAAGTTTTACTTAAATAATAAAAAGAGTAGTGCATGCTCATTTTGGGGGTAGTTTGCGAGTACATTCAAATGTACTCATATTGGTTTCGTCCCTGGCTATTGTCTTAGCCAGATTTTGAAGAAGAGCAGTTCGAAGAAGAAGGCTTCAATAACGTCGATGCAAACTAGGGCGCTTCCCAGTCAACTGCCTGTAGGGTTGGCAAGTGACTTGGGCTCCACGTTGTTTTGATGATTTCCGCTGCAAGTACCTGATGGAGTTATGACTTCAATCAAGTAAGTAATATCCTTCGGTAATTATGGGTGTTCTGTGATACCAATTCGAGTTATGTGCAACAACAGACTGATCATGGGATTGTTGCAAGAAACATAACGAGTATCTCGGATAGCTAATCCGGGGTCCTTACACTTAGCCTTGTCGTATCTGGAAAGAACCAACCAAGACTATCCATCCGAGTCAATCGTCAAGTCAACCCCATCATCAAGGATCTGAACTCAGCACAGAAGTTTATCGACAAAGAAAGCTTCGCATCATCAAGTTGTCAAGATCTCACATGGCAACCTCACTGAAGAAGCATTGACCTCGGAAGTATAGCCAGCCCAAAACCCGTGCCCCTGTACTCCCCGGTTACCCCACCTCGCAAATCTCGAGGACGAGATTTATTTTTAAGGGGGGAAGGATCTGTCACATCCCAAAGTTTTGGAACCCAGAAAAACTTAGTTTTTCAAGACCCAAAATTCAAAACCAACAAAAACTTTTTGAAATATTTCCCTAATGGTTGTATTTTCCTTCCTATTGCTCTGTTTGACTTGATGTGACTTGATGTTTAAGTTGTTGGCCAATAAATATTAACCTAAAGACCAGACCAAGATAAAAATATATTTAACTTTGGTAATCATGTTATGACAAGAAAATATTCCATATATCTTTTCTATTCTTATTTCTGGCTAAAGTTCATTTCAATGATACTTGGTTTAGCAACCACCAAAATACCCACTCTTGAGAAAGTAAAATTATTTCCAAAATTGTGTGTTCCCAAAAATATGGAGATCTGTATGCCATCTCCTACCTATTCTTCAACTTTGATATTTGGTAATTCCTATTTTATAAACTCCTATGTCCCCTCCATTTGGAAAAGAACACTAGTGGGAAATATATTATCCCACATATTTTTCTTTATCAAACCTTTTGAAAACTATTAAGTATGAGTTGAGATATTTTCTAAACATCATCTTGTCATAATTAGGAGTGGTCACTTTTCCCCAAGATAGCATTATGGAAATGGTGGTATGATTAATTCTTGTGATTTGATCTGTGTGGTCTTGGTTGTGATGTTGATCATGTTGTGTTTGTGGCATGTGTGAATAATTCCTCGGTTGTGCTTAACACTAAAATAAAACACACTTGTCAACAACTTTGGAATGTGACTTGAAGACAAAACAAGACCTCTATAATTACTCACACACTCAAAATAAAATCTTAATTAAAAGAAATGATCTTATTTAATTTCCCTCTCTACCTATTTCTCTATTTTGTCATAATCATTATTTTATAAAATTCTAGGAATAAGAGGAAATAATAATCATCTCACTCTCATATTACTCTCTCCTAAAAAAATATATAATTTCAAATTAAGAGTATTTCAAAGAATAAAATTCCATTTTCTTTCTTTAACCTCTAGGGTATATTAAAAACCCTATTTTCTTTTATAAAACAAATCCAGGGAAAATGCCCTAGTCTTCTTACACTTTCCTAAAGCCAACCACAAATTCAAATCACCAAAATTCAAAAATTAACTTGGGGTAGACATTCCGTCGAACACCTTAAGGGCATGAAACCCTAGCTTTCAAACAACACCAAATCTCTCTCAAATTCAAGAAAAAATTCATCAAATTCGAAGCCCTCTTCTCCCTCTCTCACTCCAGCACAGAGGAGGCACACATGTGCTAGCGTTTGGACGCTTCCCATTGGAGCTAGCTGCTGGCACCATCTCTCTCTCTCTCCCCTAACCTCTCCCTCCGTACCCCCCTAGTGAGCGAGGAAGAGGGAGGCCTTGCAGACGCCCGCGTGCGCGCCACCAAGCTCCCCTGCTTCCCCTCTGTCGACGGATTTAGGCCACGCGCGGAAATGCACCTCACCTGCTCCGGATCGAGCCCGTCCAGTCCGAGTTCGCCATGGCGATGGCTGCGCTGGCGTTCTTATCCACCACGGCACCCCAGCACGTGCGCCTCGCCCTGGCCACTCCCCAGTCTCGCTGTGACCCGCACGACACTGCCCGGCACAGTCCATCCCCCTCCCGTGCCCTCCCTGCTCGCATCCGTGCACCCAGAGCACCGTGGACCGGCACCAGCAAGGATAAGTAGCCACATCTCCTCTCCCATCCTCCCACCTTGTCGATTCCACTCCTTCATCACCTCTCTGGCACCCCGTGCAAGAACTCGAGCCCTCTCGCCCTCTGCCGGTGAGGGACGCGAGATCTCCATCTCGGTTCCGCCACCTTGCCGGGAAGCTCGCGAGCGACACCGTCCACCTTTCTCTGCCATTTTTGCGCTCGTGATCCCCTTCTTCTGCTCCACCTCATGCACCTCCTCTTTTTGCCAGGAAACTCCGGGGCTGCTAAGACCGTCCCGTGCCCGCCTCGGTCGACCTCGACGCCGCCATCAGCTGGAGCCTCGCCGGCAAGAACTGTAGCCATCCTCATCATCCCCAAGCTCTCCGCGTTCCCCGCAAACCCTCGTCTACCCCGTACGTGCCCCCTAGGTGAGAAACCCGTGCTCAGCGCCATGGCCTGGCCTCTGCCTCTGTTCTGCGAGTCACGAGGTAGAGGACGGCTGGGAGCCGTCGATCTTTTGATCCACGGTCCCTTTTGAATCCTGCCGCATCTAATCCGGGCCGTTGATCTCCAGATCGACGGCGACTTACCTTTTCAACAAAGAGGTATTTTCCAGGAAAAATGTTTATAAAAGAGACTTCTTACCTTTTTCAACAAAGATGTATTTTTGGGAAAAAGTTTTAAAAGAGACTTCTTACAAAGACAAATTTATGGGAAAAACTTCTAAAAGCCTTCTTTCCTTTTTCAAATAAAGTTATATGAATTTCAAACAAAGGTTTATTAAACAAAAATCTATCCTTCTCTTTTTCGATAAGGATGTAGAGTTTTCAAAGCAAAGAAAGTTTTATTTAAACAATAAAAAGAGTAGTGCATGCTCATTTCGGGGGTAGTTTGCGAGTACAATCAAATGTACTCATATTGGTTTCGTCCCTGACTATTGTCTTGGCCAGATTTTGAAGATGAGCAGTTCGGAGAAGAAGATGTCAGTGGCGTCGATGCGAACTAGGGCGCTTCCCAGTCAGCTGCCTATAGGGTTATGGCAAATGACTTGGGCTCCACGTTGTTTGGTGATTTCCGCTGCAAGTACCTGTTGAAGTTACGGCTACAATCAAGTAAGTATATTCATTCGGTATTTATGGATGTTCTTTTGATACCAGTTCGATTGTGCTCAGCGACACACTGATCATGGGATCGCTGATGTTGTAGGCAGAAGGGCATTTCGGACGGCTAGTCCGGGGTCCCCACAACCCCTCGGCGGTCTTTGGAGGAGACGTGGCGTCCTCTCCTCCAAGCATTCTCTGGAGGGCGGCGAGGTCGTCCGCCCTTGGAAATGGTCGGACGGACAAAGCCTGTCCGCCCCACCAACTACGCTCGTGGCAACGTCACCAGGGCACGGCCTTCATCTTGGCGCCCAAGTCTTCCACCAGCTTCCAGCGAGCTGGCGATCTTATCCTTTCAGCGGTACGGATGGAGGACCCGGGGGCGCGCCTGACCTTCTGCCGGGCGCACGGACCCGCGGGTATCCCGCCTTGTTCTCCAGGCGAGGGGGTGACCCCGGAAGGACGCCTGGTTCTTAGCCGCAGAGCCTTGCTGTCGAACTTGTCGGGTTTCCTTGGGGCAGATGGGCTAACACATCTGCTGTACTTGACTCCTTGCCTTGTCCATCTTCTTGGTGGGCCCCAGTGGAGGACCCATTTTGGCGGCATCAGGGGAACCCCATGTTCCACTGCTGCAACATTTACCTAACATAATATTCTTCTAAGCTATAAAATCATGTGTTTCAGAATTCCATTTTTTCGTATCTATTAAATTGTTACACGAATATATTCAACGATAAAAAGACCAAGCACTCGCATTTGCCAGGGCGACCTTGCTAGTCGAACAAAATAGCAGAAAACCGGAAAGCACAGGGAAGAACAAACAAAAGAACCAAAAAACAACGAATGTGAAACCAACAGAAACAACCACGAGACAACTCGTTGAGAGACAACAAATACCTGAAGATGAAAAGAACGATAAACGGCGGAGCCGGCGAACCAACAGACCCAAACCGGAGCTATCCAGCCGACGCAGCAAGAACACCGAGGAAGAAATAACGGGCGGCAGAGCTCGAGAAAAACACGGCGAAGCAAGAACAGGGAGGTAGAAAAAAAGGGGGAAATGAAAGCTGCAGTAACCATCCGATCCAGAACGCAACCTATATACCCCGTCCCAACAGCACAGTGTGCACGGCAGCTCCATTAGATCGGTAACCACTCACAACCAATGGCGATCTGCCAGCGACATGAGCAATCGGGCCTTCTGACTACCGGCACAGTGCAACATACCACTTGCAAATAACGGCGAGCCGCCAGCGTGCCACAAAAACTGCCCTTCTGACTCCAGCACAGTGCAACGTACCCGCCAACGAATGAACGCATGCCACCTCGGACGGAAAAAATCGGGCCACATGACGAACAGTGCAACGCACGCGAAATACCCACCGTGCCCAGACGTACTGTAGAAAATACGCAGCGAGCACCCACGCACGGGAGAGAACGGCGACGCAAACGTGCACGGCAACCGACATGTGGGCCGCGGACTGGATGGAGCCCATCGTCAGCGAGAGAGGGGGGAGGAAGCACGTACGAAGAAACTTATGCGAGAGGGGCACGACTAAAACCCACTACGGTAAATGAACAAAATCGACCAATGGGAGCACCACAGAGCCAATCTGCACCGCGCAGGGCCGTCCGCCACACCGATTAAACGCGCAGCGTGAGGCTGACTGGCGGGCCCTCGAGCGACAGCGGCGATCCACGTAGGATGTCAGCGAGAGTGGGTGCAATAAGGTTGGTACGGTTAGCGACTTTGAAAATCCCTATTCATCCCGACTCCAGGAGCCGGCAGCGATGAGACGGAGCGGAGGCACGTTGCGGGGAGGATCGGACGGCCAGAAAGGCCAAATCGCTGAGGAGCCTCCAATGGGTGTCACCGTTTATATCTTTAGATAATCTCATCTGATCCAAAATCAAATGTTGTAATATCACACTTACTAACTCCAAGAGTCTCCAAGGCTCGCTGTAAAATATATTTTCTCGTTATAACAACCCGAACAACAGGGATCTTCGCCTGAGGTGAAATAAATCAAGTTAGCATAAACAAAGATCAAGGATATCAAAACCAACGTAATCTAACTTTAAGTAGGCAAAAAAAAGAAACACATCCCAATCACATAGACGCTAAAAGAATCAGCTGTGTAGACGAACAATCAGAAGAATGGAGAACTAACCCGCGGAAAGTACTCTGTGACAGGAGTCGTCATCCTTCGATAGCAAGACACCGCAGGTATCCACTTCTAGCTAGAAAAGTCGACAAAGCCGACATTCTTATCGGTGATTATTTAATGCAGCTGGTGGTCACTGTTTCTTGGTTCGCTCTGGGATCTTGTCCTGCCGACTCGATGATCGCCGGCTTCTATCTCTATATGGCCCAGCCGTATCCAAGCACCTTCCCGACGTTAAATGACTAGCGCAATAAAGACACATACGTGCCCATAGACAAATGGAATAAGACCACGCAAACCGACTTTAGCCGGCTTTCCATACACAGAGAGCCACCGACGTAATCGACTGGTGCATTAAGACGGAGCCGACTCCCGGGAGTCAACCCGCCGACTCCCCGGGAGTCGACCAGTACCGACAGAAACCCGACTCCCGTCGAGTCCATTGGTCGAAGGAGATTTGGCAAGACAAATCAAAATCAAAACACCAGTACCGACAAAAACCCACAATAGTCTATCCACACTCTAATTCATCTACGACTTGAGGAGTCAATCAGCCGACTCCCGGCGAGTCGGCTGGTCAAAGGAAAACAAACAAACTCGAGTCGAAACCAATCATGTGACAACGCTGCACAGTCAAAATTTCTTAAGCCGTACATGAATTAGAGTGTAGATTGATTTTTTGTCGGTACTGGTCGACTCCACGGGAGTCGGCAGGACTGACCTTGTCCATCTATATCGCATTCCCAAAACCGTAATCACCAAGCGCAAGGACACATTGATTCTCTATTAATCGATCAGAAACAATCACCTTGTCAGTCGTGACCTACGGAGCCGGCTTTACGACCTCCTCCCGAAACGACAAAACCTTCTTAACAACTGAACATTTATTATTCTTTCCATCGCTACACCAAACAGGGGAAAACGCTTAGAATACTTTGAACAAATCCCACGTATGTATAAAAAATTAATATTTGTCAGATCAAAACCGAGACAACCTACCCAGCCGCCGAAGTTTTCGACCCAGAAGAGGGCTTCACAACCGACGGTGGTGTAGCCAGGGGATCATCCTCAGAAACAACCTGTTTACAAGGCATGAGATAAATAATCGAAAAGAGACGACACCAATATAAAACAAAATAAAAATGTTACACGAACTAACCGTGGAGGAACCCTCGCCAGTAGAGGACGGAACATCAACATGATCAGCAGTCACACCGTCGGAAACAACCGTATCGGCTTCAACCTCTGCAGCTAAGTTTTTACCAAGGGAGCTCAACACACTACCACTCGAATTGCTAGATGAAGCCAATGCTAGGTCCGTATTACGACGGATAGTTGGAGCGTGAGACTGGCTTCCATAGCTAGTATCTATCCTATGAACTTGATAAGACGGCTTTTCCAAGTCCGGTTTAAAGCTCTTCGTTGTCACAGAAACGACAAGGCGATATTTCTTGGTCAAACGGCGGAGAGTTCTTTTGGAATCGATTGATCAGTCCTTCCAAACTGAACAACCTCCTCCAGCATTAAGCCAAAAGGAACCCTAGAACGAAGAAGAGTCATGATCGGCTTACCGATGAGTTCCTTGCCAGCTTTGTCAAGAATACCAACTCGACCTCATCATCACCATTACAGCCGATGTACAAATTCGATACCTGCAAAAAATAAAACGTGTCAAAAGAAGAAAAAAAACCACAAAATATCAAGTATCAAAACACAATCATTATAATCACCTGGGCATCGCACCCTTGCCATCACACTCAGAATCCGGACACCTGTATGCATCCCCAAAAGGCATCGTACCCTTGTTACAGCTCGTGCAGGCGGAAAACCACCAACGTTGTCCAGGGCTAAGCCATCTGATGTCCACTGTACAATAAAACTTGGTTTTCTACATAATAAAAGAATAAACGTACAACAAATAAGCAAGTTAGGTAAAATAAACCAAACAAAACTAATGGAAGACACGGTAAAGGTACGAACCGAGTGATCCCAAATATTTAAATCAACCAGCTCCTTAAAAGTCTTATTCTCTAGATGAACCTGGGCACTTATTTCCTCAGGAGTCTGACCAGGAAGGGCAATACAATGAACCACAGGAATCTTATCCTTGAACCTACAAAACAAAAAATCTTATAAGATAGTCGATCGCTAACAACTAAAAAACCAACGAAACAATCCGCCGGAGACATACTTAGAATGTAATTCGTTGATCTCAGGCAGATCTTCATTGATGTACCAACGACAAGGGGCGCTACCACTCAAGCCCCACCGACCTACAACCAAAAAAAATAATTGAAATTTTGTCTTAAAACGACGAGTACAAACTATATGTAGTTCAAACATAAATCTCCTTCCAAAAAAAACCTTCAAATGGTTTAACTAAAGTCCCAACAAAGATGACGACAACAGGTTCCTTTTCGGCCATTTCGAGTACACCCTGGCCATCAAAAGTGGTGGCTCGTTCTCCCCAAAGAATAACACTAATCTGATGGCCGCTGCAAACAACAAATAAGCCAACAAAAAATCAATAAAGGAGACAGTTACCTTGAAAAAATAAACTAAACGACAAACTGTAAAAAAACACAAAAGTACCTAACATCACTCAAATAGATAATCCTTTTCGTAGACGGCATAGCACGGCTAGCACTGTGGTACTGAGTCGGCGGAGAAACGCCAGTAATAATACCTATGACATCTATAAAAAAAATATCAATACAAAAAACAATACATATACACAAAAGAGATAGACGGAATAGGTAAGACAAAAACAAATAAAACAACCAAACAAACATGTGAAGCTATCAGGCAAATCGGTTGGACTCGGCAGACAATCAATTGGAGTCAAGGCGTAAGTACAAAGGGGATAGTCCATGATAGTATCAGGCATCCCTCGAAGATTTCTATATCTGAAAAACTTAATAATATACTTAACCTCCACTACCCTATAACTGTTTTTCCTTGCACCGACCAGGAACCTATCCATCTCAAAGACCGAACCCTCTTCAAGGCGATCCTGGAACTGGACAACCAGGGTAGGCTAGACCTCTCCATACATCTGATTCCCCTAACAATAAAAATTACACATAAGCGATAAATCTAAATACAAAATAACAGAACAAAACCAATAAACAAACAACCACCTCTTTGTCCTGGAAGACGATACAAATGTGCTTTATAGGACCATCATCTGATGCTCCACGGTGAAGCCATTGGCGAGACACATAAACCTGAACTGTCCAGTTCCGACTCCCCGGGTTAAGCTCGCTCAAGGGACTGATCACCATCTAAGGAAAAAAACAATTCCAAAAAAAGAATGAATATATAAAAATAATAACAAATCTGACATACAATATGATCAAACAAATGTCAAATACACACAGAATACAACAAACATACTAACCAGAGCAGCAGGACAATAGAAACAGAGTATAAACACGAAGCGCAAAGCTAAAGAAGTCGACGGGTAATGCACGCTAACCGGCTCTACAAACAGCGACAACACCAAACATATGAACCTCTGTAGTAAGACACCACTTTGTAGTCGACCCAACAAAAGAAGATATAGCATTACACCCAAAAAATCAGTATGTTCAGAAGATAACATATAATAGCAGTAGGCTGGACTTCAAAAAAAACAGGCGCACAAGGAAAAATAAGTAGTAACAGCCAGAGCGACACAGAATAAAACCGACGATGTCTGATACAGTTAAGAAAGAACGGATGTACAACCCCAAATCATAAACACCCGAGCTTAGTATACAGAAGTAAACACAGATAAGTTGTCACATTACCAAGTAATCCTTTTATCAAGACCAACCAAATAAATTCCAACATCACAACCAAGTTTCTCTACATTTAATATACAACACAAGTTAACCATTTGCGCACACCACCATAGACTCCTTGAACAATAGCATAGATAATTGTAGTTATAAGAAAAAAACGTACAAAACATCCAGAATACAATGATGCAATGTCAAATCTAAGAGAAGAAACCACAACCGGACGAACACGTGAAAGAAGTACCATAATGGACTCCAACAAATACGCTACGACGTGACACACGACTATAGAACACGCGCGAACGAAAAAAAATTGTCACAAATTTAAATTTGTTTCCGGTTGTGTCCTGTAGAAGTCATTGCTGCTACTGACTTCTCACAGGTTGTCTTGCAGACTCAGTGACACTGGAGTCGGCGGGGTCGCCGAGGAATGAGGGGCTGCCGACTCCCTGAAGTCGGCGGAATAGCCGAGCAGTGAGACGGAGGAGGTCAGTCCTGCCGACTCCCTGGATTCCATGCGATGATGTATCATGGAGATGGTCAATCCTGCCGACTCCCGGGACTTCACATGGAGACTAATAACAGACGACACAGCCTAACGTACGGAGAAGCAAAGGTAGTCAACAACACCACGACTAATCGACTAGCCTATCATCACAGCCGAAACCGTGTAATCAATCAAACCTGTAGCAACAGACGAAACAACCCTATTGTACGGGAGAAGACGACATAAAGAAAGTAAGTCGGCAGCAAGTAAAGATACTCACGAATGGCTCAGGTGATAAACTCCAACACGCTTTCACAGCCGGCTGAAAAACGAATTGAACGCAAGAAAACAGGTAAGATCAATAGAATGAACAACAATAGAAAGTACGTGAAAATAGAACCGACCAAATTACAAAATCAGCGAGGATAAAAAAATAGGATTGAAGCCCAAAACAATCGAAAAGCAAGAACGATAAAAAAAAATACAGGGTCATCAGACTAAAAAAAAGCCAAGAACATACACATCCACAAAAAAACAAATAACCCATAAATGGAAAAAAAAAGAAGAAAACGTAAAAAAAATGCGCTCGAGGAATCATCAGACAATAAAAAAAATTGACGGGAAAAAAATACACGTATACACGAAAGTTAGACACATCGCAAAAAGAGACGTACCTTAAACACCAACGGTCAACAGCACATAAAAGAACCTGCAAAAAATAAGCAAAATCAAACAAACAAAACACAGAAACAACGACACCTATGATTAAAAAAATATAAAACACACATAATAAACCCACTGAAAAACCCGAGGCCAAAACCATAGAAAAACATAAAACGTTACAACTCACAAATAACGGGAAGGATTCTAGACCCAAGAAAACACGCCCGAACACCAGGATCGTCGATCTGTAAAAAATATCGACATAAATAAAGATATCAAAAAACAAAATAAACAAAGCTCTAAAGGAAACCGAGGGAAACAGTAAACGATTAAACATACGAAATACATAACGTCAAAACTCACTGAAAGCACACCTGCCCAAATAGCACACGCCGAATAACGCGCGCCCAACCAAGCGAGACAACCGAGCAAGATCACGACCTGCAAGTAAAATATAAATAAAAAAACATTAGAAACCCTTTGCAGCAAAACTCGGAAAGAATTGAAAAACCAGGAACGCAGTACAAAAAAAGAACACAAAAAACAACATGAGAATAAGCACATGGAGAACAAAACCCATTAAATACCCAAAAATCTAACTATAGCATGCTCAAAACAGAAAAAAAACAACAAACAAACAAATCGAACAAAACAGCAGAAAACCGGAAAGCACAGGGAAGAACAAACAAAAGAACCCAAAAACAACGAATGTGAAACCAACAGTAACAACCGCGAGACAACTCGTTGAGAGACAACAAAGACCTGAAGATGAAAAGAACGATAAACGGCGGAGCCGGCGAACCAACAGACCCAAACCGGAGCTAGCCAGCCGACGGAGCAAGAACACCGAGGAAGAAATAACGGGCGGCAGAGCTCGAGAAAAACAGGGCGGAGCAAGAAAAGGGAGGAAGAAGAAAAGGGGGAAATGAAAGCTGCAGTAACCATCCGATCCAGAACGCAACCTATATACCCCGTCCCAACAGCACAGTGTGCACGGTAGCTCCATTAAATCGGTAACCACTCGCAACCAATGGCGAGCCGCCAGCGAGATGGCAATCGGGCCTTGTGACTACCGGCACGGTGCAACATACCACATGCAAATAACGGCGTGCCGCCAGCGTGCCGCAAAAACGGGCCTTCTGAAACCAGCACAGTGCAACGTACTCGCCGACGAATGGAAGGAGGCCACCTCGGACGGAGAAATCGGGCCCAAAATTCTCCCTGACACCAAGAACAGTGCAACAAACGCGAAATACCCAGCGAACCCGACGTACTGTAGAAAATACGCAGCGAGAACCCGCGCACGGGAGAGAACGGCGACGCAAACGTGCAGGGCAACCGACATGTGGGTCTGGGAACGGATGGGGCCCATCGTCAGCGAGTAGAGAAGGAACGAACCACGTACAAGGAAGCTATCCGAGAGAGGCACCGCTAAAACCCATCACGGTAAAAGTATAAATTCAGTCAATGGGAGGAATGCAGTGCGAATCTGCACCGCCCTGACCCGTCCGCCACGCCGATTAAATGCGCAGCATGAGGCTGACTGGCGGGCCCTCGGGCTACAGCGGTGATCCACGTAGGATGTCAGCGAGAGTGGGTGCAATAAGGTTTGTACGGTTAGCGACTTTGAAAATCCCTATTCATCCCGACTCCAGGAGCCGGCAGCGATCGGACAGAGCGGAGGCACGTTGCGGGGAGGATCGGACGGCCATAAAGGCCAAATCGCTGAGGAGCCTCCATGGGTCTCACCGTTTATATCTTTAGATAGTGGCTACATCAAACAAAAGATGCATTTGAGTACGTGGGAGAAGGCACTGTATATTAGTTATATTTTAAGTACGATGCCTATAAATATAGTTTTTAACACTAAATTTGAATCATTGGAAAAAAGATGAATTGTTAATTCAGAGACTATAGAAATTTCCCCCATGTTACTAGTGTTTGAATCACAGAAAAAACAGAGGAATTGTTAATTCGGAGTCAAAGAAATTTTTGCGTTTGGGTGGATATAATATTTTTCCTTCAGAACTTATAGTGCAATGCAATCCTACAGGGAAAAATCCTATGAATCAAATGAGCCCTTGCCGAAAAAGAAAGCTCTCCTCGATGTATAGCTTCTCTGTGCACGGAAAGCATCTAAGGAAGGCAACAACTGATTCAGATTTGGGCCGATAGAATCTAGTGCCAAGACTTAACTGTGCGCAGAGACGAGGTCAAGCTTTTGGAGGACATTTCCTGCACGACACCGAACATACATCAAGAAAATTAAAAAAAAATGTGAGTGTGGCTAATTGGGAGAACATTAAGAACATTGTGAACAATCAAGAGGATTGTCTTACCCAAAAGGTCGTGGATCCAACAACAAGTTTGGAGCTGTATTTACTCGTGTAGCCCAGCACTGTCAATCTCGCGCGCTAATGACCGTGATTGTTGTTCGAGCATGTGAACTATACACTCAACCTCTCGAGTAAAGGCGCATCCTCAATGACCAGTTCGTTAAGCTGGACATGTGATCCTCTGCCTTGCCACGAGCTTACTAAGCCAATCGATCGGACAGTCGCCGAGACGATGCGGAGGCAATCGTTCAACCCGTATACCCCATCTAGATGTAGCGCTCGAGCGCAGTACAGCCCCCGAGCAGGTGCTCGATGGCCTCGGTCGAGATGCCGATGGCGGTGAGGATGAGCAGATTGAGAAGAGGGAGCGCGGCATCCATGGGGGAATATTGCATCGAACAAACCTGGCGCGATGTAGGTGGGGAATAGGCGGGGCAGTGAACGCGGCAGATTGAGCACCCTTAGTCCACCTTCGATCAGGAGCTGCTCGAGCTGATCTAGGGCTGGGGATCGAAACCACTCGTTGAGCTTGGCACCGACGTCGCACTTGGCACCGAAGCTTCGGATGGAAAGGCGTGTGACTGGCCCAGGGTGCGCGGCTGGAATCTGGGAGACTGCCATGAGTCGCCATCATCACCGTGGGCGAGACGGCCGTCGACGGTGAGCTTGAGGGAAACGGAGCGCCAGAGGGGGCTCCACCGCTTGGAAAGGACGGTTGTGCGCACGCCAGATATGGTGGGGAGGAGGGAGATGATGATGCGCAGCATCTCGTCGGGGAGTTCGCTGATGCGGTCGTGGCTCGCCGGATGCTCCATCTTAGCCGCCGGCGAGACTGGCAAGCTCGGCGGTGGGGTTTTTTGGGAGTGTAGCAGTACGTGAGATGAATTCTTTTTCGGGTGATTACTATGGCAAGAGGTGTCAAAGTGGCAAGAAATCTGGTGATATTTTTAATGACTATCTTGACCTGCTGGACGGCGTAGCTTGTGCTGCATCTGAGCTCAATTGGCGACTGACCTACGATTCAACAGCTGCAGAATTTGAGTCATGGGAACATCATATGCTACAGGGTTTTTACAGATGTGCTACCTATGATCACAACATGGACGACTCTACACGTTTGGCTCTTGCAGACCGACGCGTGGATATAAAGCTATACAATTGGTGGCATCAAGCGTTGTGGGAGAAGAGCATTATTGCTGCAACTTGGGCGAATTTCAGGAAATTTCTACGAGAGTGCTTTATACCTTCTAGTACCGTGAGTCAAAAATCCATGGTAACCATGGAAGTAATTCAGCATCCGCCCAAGGTTATGCATCGGTTAGCGGATGTTGGCAAGTCTATTCCACCTTTATCCAAGGCAGCTACGGCTGTGACTACTCGTTCTCAGGAGAAGTTAGCGACTGCCAAAATTTCAGCACCTTGCTCCACATCGATAGAGGTGCAATATGTAGAGCATGTTCAGCCGGTTGTTCCTATGCAGCAAGTTAACAAGGCGGCAGCCACGATTTCTGACGTGAAGAAGGCCGATGTTGTCTCGGCTGATGTTAGTAAGGATGTCGTGGAAGAGACTGAACCATTACATGGACTGAATATGCAACTCAAGCGGGAATATGATGATGCTTGTACGACAGTGGAAAGAGGTCAGCGTTGGAGTTTATTTCAAACGCAGTGATGATCAAGGGTAAAGCGTGCAAGCTAATGGTGGATGGTGGTAGCTACTGTAATGGCATTAGTAAGGCTGTGGTGACGACGTTGGGTTTGTCGACATGGCGTATTCCTGAACCTAAGCATGTTGCGTGGTTAAATAGCTGCGGTATGCTGAAAGTTACTCATAAAGTACGTGTGCCATTTACAGTTGGTGATTATGTTGATGAGGTGGAGTGCGATGTGTTGCCATTGGAGGTGTGTGGGCTGTTACTTGGACGTCCATGGCAGTATGATCGCAATGTTACTCATGCTGGGAGAGCAAATACATATTTTTTGTGCATGATGGCAAACAGCGGACTTTGAAACCTATGTAGGATGAGCAAATAAAGTCTGATGTTGAGCTGGTGGTACACAAGCAGAAGTTGCGCAAGGCTAAGCCAAAATCTGGGCTAGCTAAGCCGCAACATGAAGAGCATGATGCACAAAGCGACAGTGTTGATATTACTTCAGCTATGCCTGTAGATGACAAGCCTGTGCTTGTTAGTGACAAGCCAGTTGAAGTGCAGCCTCTTATTGCTGAGAGGAAGGATGTTGCAGCATGTGTTATGACGGCCGTCTGTGTTGACACAGGTGTTCAGACCGATGATATTTGTGCTCATCATGTCCCAGTGCGTGTGGTGCAGCGGGGTGACAAGAGGCGTTTTGTTGGGACTGCATTGCGGATGCACAAAGGCAAGGATGGACATGTTCGTCAGCTGTGTGGCCCAGGCATTACTCATCTTGTGCAGGGTCGTGCAAAGCAGGTTCATGTTCAGCAACACGAGGTTCCAGCAAGAGTTGAGACGAAGAAGATGGTGGCGCCTAGGTCCAAGCTCATGTGGAGAAGAAAAGAGGTGCAGCCGCCCAAGACTGTATCAGGTCGAGCAGGCCGAGCGGGAGGATGTGGTGAGGAAGGCAAGCAAGACTTGAAGATGGAGAAGACGCGTGCTGATTTTGTTGACATCACGCCACCCTTTCGAGCAGACCCTCACGCGTTGGGGAAAACACTTTTTGAAGGAGGGGAAGATGATATGGGCACGACGGAGGAGCTGCAGCCCAATTTCAGGACTCCACCAAGCTAGGCATGTCAATTGTAATTTATCGGAATATCCGATTCAGTTTGCACGTAAGAAACTTCTCCTCACGTTAACCACAAATTTCGGACCTGCACCAAATCGTACTTTCCTTTCCTGTACGTCCAGATAAATCACACAAAATCTGGAGAAAAAAAATAGTTAAATCCGAGATGTTTTCTTTCCTTGTCTGTTTCTGACACGAACCTGCCTCTCCTATTTCTGATCCGAAACAGCCTCTCCTCTTTCCTTATTTTTTTCCAGCGTACCAGAAATACACGGAACAGATTCAATCCGGGATCTCCTCTTTCCTTTTCTTTTCTGGTTATTTCTTTCCTCCACGTATCAATCAGCTCAGAACCTTCCTTCCCTAATGCTGCTCCGATCTGGACTTGTACGTAGCAATCTGTACTTTCCTTCTTTTTCTTTTTCGCTGCCCAAACTCCACGCAGGAATTAAGCAAACCGAGCTGCACACGATCCCTTGCAGCACACGAGTTTAACCAACTCGCCGAGATGCGACAACGCGCCAACTCGCCGATCCAACACTTCCCAGCAAAACCAATCTGAACCAGCAAACCGATCTCAATGGGACGAACTCGCGGTGATAAACCCGGCGCTTGATACGACATGATAAGGATCACAGGGGATGATCCTATGATTGTTGTCCCGATCTTTCACAGCGAGTAACCCGGATAGAATTCCTTCCAACAACGTCGATGAACGTCACCTGAAGGTGAGGACGAATCAAGCGAGCAACGTGATGAAGATCACCACGCCTCTAACCTGAGCACGATAACACTTGATGAACACAAGCACCCTCGCAGCAATCTTTATTACAAACTGATAAACGGCATCGCCGTCCCCGGGGGGATGCTTCACCAATGGAGCACAAAACTAGTAGTGTTTTTTGACTAATGAATTGAACTCCCTAAACCCTAACTCGGCCAGCTCCTTATATGGAGGCTGGGGCGCCCCACTAATGGGCCTAGCTGGTTCGGTTGGACAGGCCCAAAACGAACACTTATTAAAAATAGCAAAGACATAAATAAAATTACAATTGACACAACTAGCTTGGTGGAGTCCTGAAATTGGGCTGCACCTCCTCCGTCGTGCCCATATCATCCTCCCCCCCTTCAAAAAACGTTGTCCCCAAAAGTAAACATTGGTGGATTCACCCGTGACTCGGATATTCCGGTTTAAGTAATGGAGTACGCACGGAGGTACTGTAGTCAATCGGACTATCCGATTCCCCGTGACTCGGAATATCCGATTTGCGTATTTTTTTAATAAGTGTTCGTTTTGGGCCTGTTCAACCGAACCAGCTAGGCCCATTAGTGGGGCGCCCCAGCTTCCATATAAGGAGCTGGCCGAGTTAGGGTTGAGGGAGTTCAATTCATTAGTCAAAAAAACACTACTAGTTTTGTGCTCCATTGGTGAAGCATCCCTCCGGGGACGGCGATGCCGTTTATCAGTTTGTAATAAAGATTGCTACAAGGGTGCTTGTGTTCATCAAGTGTTATCGTGCTCAGGTTAGAGGCGTGGTGATCTTCATCACGTTGCTCGCTGGATTCGTCCTCACCTTCAGGTGACGTTCATCGACGTTGTTGGAAGGAATTATATCTGGGTTACTCGCTGTGAAAGATCGGGACAACAATCATAGGATCATCCCCTGTGATCCTTATCACAAGGCCCTGCGGTTGTTCGTTTAAGGGGAACAAAGCTTGATGCACTCGGAACAAGGCTAACCTGCAAGTGTCCAGTCGGACAGCAGCACGCCACGCTCGATCCTGCAACTTAACCAATATTTCACTCCTCACCCAATCCGACCAAAATGGATGGGTGGAATACTCAGAACTGCTCGCATAACCATCGAGCCGATCACGTATTCGCGCCTCTTCCTTCGGCTGATCAAAGCATACACCTGCATGAAATAAAGCAAAACTCATCACGTAGTCGATGGTCATAACATGTGAACATCATTCGTCGAGTGCGCTTACATTCCAGCTGCAGGTTCACTTTCTCCAGCTCATCAAGCAAAAAGGCCTCCCGCTCAGTAGCCGGTGAGGGCCTCGATTGAAGTTTCGCATATGTGTCTTGTGTCTTCTTCAACTCACTCTCCGCCTTGGCAAGTTTGAGTTGAAGGTAGTCTATGATTTTCTGATCGTTCACGCTTCGTTTCTGCGGCTTAGGCGCAGAACTTCCTGCAGATGGACCAGTCGATGAACTAGGAGCTCCAGTCTACATTCAAACAACTCATAGCATAAGACACCATGCAATTCCCAAACAAAAGACTCGGGGGCTGCGCCTCCCGCATAGTCCAACTCATATTCCATGACAAAGCTCCAAAATAACAAGTTCACTTTCTACATCTAGACAGCAAAAGCAAAAGATGTCAGCGTGACGCAAACTAAACTACGTGATCACTACTCGCTGACTATCGACTTCTTGGAGGACGCTTTCCTCGCCTGGACCTTAGCTGCCCTGTCTTCAACAGTAGCTACAAGTTGTTGGGCATACTTCTTAGCGGTCTCCATCCATGGACCCAGCCCACAGTCTTGTTACCAGGTCCTTTGGGTAACTTTGTCGTCGCCTGGTCAAAGTACGCCTCGATGCCGTGTGCGAGCAACATGAGAAAACTAGTCCGGGCACCACTTACCATTTGCTCGCAACAAAACTGGGCGACGGCAGTTCCCTCCGGCTTGAATAGCTCCACCAACTCCGCAAACGTCGATGGCAGCGCGTCATCTGGGAAGAAGCTGAAGTGAAGGGCGCCTAAGGCACTCGCCGCCTTTGACAGCATTTCTCCAGCTCTCCCACTAGCAACTTCCGCGACGGTCACGCTTTCATCGAGTGAGGCGCCCAGGTTCTGCTTGCCAGGTGTGGCAGGGCCATACATCACACCTGACAAACATGCAATGAAAGGTCAAGCGCCCATAGGCAAATCTGCAACGCAACACAAAACAAGACTACATACCGGTCAAGGCGGTGCTACAGGCGGTGAGTCGACCAATCGCCAGGCCTTCCCTATTCTCAGCGGCCTTCAACCTCTTTTCTAGGTCGGCCACTCGACAAACGGTGTTGTTCATCTCCTCCGCCACGTCAGCTGCTGATTCTGCATGAAACAAAATGTTTGTCAAACAGCTAAACAAAGGAATCTACTTGAAAATGGTTTGATCTCTCAAAGAGACACTTACTCTTGGCAGCTTCGAGTTGCTGCTGCAGCGATGCCACCTCCGTCTCCATATGCACTTACTGGGCGCCAGCCTTCAGCAGTCCTTGCACAAATGGCTACAAAATAGCAAAAGCAAAAACAACAATTTCTGACAATTTCTTCGAGTCTATGCACAACTTTAACAAATTGAACATAGCCTCGGGGGCTACTCCCATCGGGAGCGCTGTCGCGCACCCGATAGTAATTAAATTGGCAACGAATAAAAACTTACATGATTCGCGTAGCTGGAGGTCGAGGCAGGAGCGCCTGCCACTGCAGCCTCTTGCTTGCCAGCCGCAACTTCAGGCTCCGGTGGCACGGCCATGTCTGCGGCAGTCGCAGTCTCGTTGGCCACCGAAGTTTGCTGCGGTTGACTGCATGCAGTCGAGGTGGCGATGTCCTTCTCCATCGTTGGTGGTGGTGGAAGGTCTTCCTCCGATGATCCACTGCATCACCCAACATCAATACATTGGAATCTACCCGACAAATTTCTCAAGTTACACACGGTAGCGCAAAAATACTCACCCGTCAGTAAGATCGACCAGTCCACCAGGAGCAAACCCGCCAATGTCAGGGCGCGACCTCTTCATAGGAGGTGGAGGAAGAGAGCGCAGAGAAGCCACTTCCATTGGGGCCAATGTCGACTCCGTCGCGTCCCCTTCCTTCTCCGCAGAATCAGCGGTGTCCTCTTCTTCGCAAGGCCGCTTCCGCTGACCATCGGTGGTCTGTGCTTCAGACTCGTCTTCCCCAGCCTCAGGGGTGTTGGCAGTGGTGAGTGAGGTCATCTCCTCGTCCGAGTCAACCTCGAGTGGCTCGTTGTTCAGCACTGGGCCACTCTCGGAAGCTGCGGCATCGATTTGAGCGCCTCGTGCCCTTGAAATGCAACGAACACAAAGGAAATTCAGCATAAGGAGAATAACAACACAACACAAAATAATAGCAAGTTGTACCTTCGGCAGCGGATTGCTGGCCTCATAAGGTGCAACTGGCGGCTCGATGTCGCAGGCCTCATCCGCACCGAGTATAGTGAGCGACCTCACCGCTTTCTTCACCTCACCCGCAGATAACTCTTCTATGTGCGAGCGGGTGGGGTCAGCCACTCCTGCATATGCCCACATGCCATGGACTCGGGCTCGGAGAGGCTGCACACGTCTCTTAATAAAGGTGGCGAGCAGGTGAATGCAAGTCACCTCCAGGCCAACGTTGGTCTGCAGCTTCAGCACCTTCTCAAAAAGCATGTCAGCTTCCTCAGCTTCGGCCCCGGTCAGTGGCGCGTTCCAGGACGGCCTCTTCCGCAACGCGGCGTCCGCATTGAAGGGCGGCAGCCCGTATGCTTGGTTGCCAGTGTTCTCATCCTTGATGTAGAACCATTTCTGACGCCAACCTTGCACGGACTCGACAAACTTGATTTTGAAGTACTCAACGTCAGGTCGAGTCTGTACTCCAAAACCACCAGGACCCTTGACGCTGTGCTGGCGCTTGACATTGAAGATCCGTCGAAACAACCCAAAATGGGGCGCAACGCCCAAGAAGCACTCGCAAAGCACGAAATAGCAGGCGATGTGCAAAAGCCCATTGGGGGTGAAGTCGTGCAGTTGCACCCCATAAACGTGCATTAGTGCACGGAAAAAATCATGAACAGGGAAGGAGAACCCCCTGCTCACAAAATCCACAAAACATACCCTTCATTAGGGCCTGGGCGCGGGATTTCCTCGGCACCGGGGATGCGAACCTTCGCCTCGTCCGCCGGCAGCAGCCCGTCATTCCTCAGCCCAGTGAGCATCCGCTTGCTCACCGTGGATTTGGTCCACGCGCCTTCTCCTTCTTCAGATTTCCGACGGTGGCGCCGCCGGCGGCGCTGCTGGCTGACGCATTCGTGGCGCCCTTGATCTTTCGACTAGCTAGTTTGGCCATCGTTGCGGCGCCAAGGTGCGAGCTTAGGTGGAAGGCTATGGCAGAAGTGTGAGGAAGAAGAAGGAGATGGCGGCGAGCAAATGGCAAGTGAAAATCATACCGGCCCCGCCCTTCGCATATTTACCCTCTAGGGCGAGCAATTCATGTCGTTGATGCGCGATCATGCACTCAATCCGGTATCCCACCGTACACGTGGCGGGCATGGAGAGCAACCGTCGCCGGCCACCCCGTCCACTACGCACGGGAATCTAGGAAATCGTCATTACGTCACCAGGAAAATCATGCCTGAGCGGTCAAATCCAGTCCAAACGGCACCGTCTTCGGTCAGCACTACACAGTGGACCCACACGCGTGTCGCGTCCCATCCATCGTATCAAGCATGCCACCGCTTGTTAGGTGTTGCAGTCGAGCAGAAACGTCATCACTGACGTCACTACAAGCAGCACGCTTGACAGATACTCGAGTCGTTGAAAAAACAAAGCCAGTCTTTCGACTGCCTCGTTGATTTCGAGGGTGAAATTCAAAATTAAAACAAAGCCAGACTTTCGACTGCCTCATTGATTTCGAGGGTGAAATTCAAAATTAAAACAAAGCCAGTCTTTCGACTGCCTCGTTGATTTCGAGGGTGAAAAAAAAAAGAACAAAGCCAGTCTTTTGACTGCCTCGTTGATTTCGAGGGTGAAAATCCAATCCAGCTAATTTGGTCACTCGATCATTCTATCAGATGAGCCATTCATAACTCCCATCGGGAGCGGTTTAAATTTTTCTTATCAGTCGGGACAAAAAGTTTTAAATGTTGAGATTATCCTCAACTACAAGCAGTTAAGCATAATCTCGGGGGCTACTCCCATCGGGAGCGCTGCCGCGCACCCGATAAGAGATAAGCTAAATCAAACATGCAATCTGCAGTCGACGTTTATTCGACTTAGCAATCATAATTTACCCAAGATGTATCTTCGACCCTTGGAAGCCGTGCACATGGCGCGTAGGTAAGACCCATCGATCCGTCGATAGGGCCGGGGCGCGCACGTACTGCGTTTTCCCTGAAATTTACCATGTCGATGACATGAAGAAAATCCTAGCGGACGTGTTAGGTACCCTCAAAAACTATACTGCAGGTCGACTCAGTAAGACCTACGCAGCATGAGTCGAGTCTGACCAGTTCTTTCCGGGTTCGAGTCTGGGGACTCGAGTTCGATGTAGGCTAGTAAGGTTTTGTCCAAGAAGCAGTTAACTGGTCCCGATCCACCGAGAGAACCAGGCCTACTAAGCCCTTATCCCCAACAAATGACATAAAGGCTGCGAAATGTGTTCAAAAGTATTAGTTGATTTATTTCCAAGATCAAAGTGATATTGTACAAACATGCAAAAGCCAGTTGAAATAATGTCGACTGGTCGTGACTCGAAGCGTGCACTAACGGAGAAGTCCCTGCCCGAATCTTCGAGTCAGCCAGGCACTCGGGGGCTACTGACGTGGACCTACCCTTCGGGTGCTCTACCGTGAAGGTACCTGATGCACGTATAATGCCCAGCCCATGAAGGAAGGCCCACTAGAGGATCAAGACCATGGCCCATGAAGAAGGAGTACCCTCCAAGTCAAGCGTAGATTAGATCGGTTTAGACTTAACATAACCTGTAAACCTAGTCGGTTGCGAATCCCCGAGACCCAGCCTCTTATATAAAGGCTGGGAGGGTCGTCGATCTAGAGGAGGCAATACCTTAGCCACCAAAACCCTAGCGAGATCGACATCTCGCCGGGAATCCATTGTAGCTCCATTGTTCACAACCATCAATAATCAGACAAGCAGGAAGTAGGGTATTACTCTGAGGGGGCCTGAACTGGGTAAACCTTGCTTGTCAGCCGTAGATACTACCAGCGCTACCAAATCTCTCTCCCTATCTCAACCCTAGGTGCCTAGCCATGGGATTTGACGAGTTAACACCTCGTCAGCGGTAGTACCGCCAGAACGGCCGGTAGTACCGGTACCTGGTGACTAAGGTATTTAGAGAGGTAGTACTGTGTCTGGGGCTGGGAACTTCCAGACAACGGTAGTACCGGTCCTGAACCCCGGTAGTACAGGGCGCCTGAATCACGCATTTCCGCCGAGATGATCATAAGAATTTTTGCAAGTTTGGAAAGGAAAGGTCTTATGGGATAAGATTGTTGGCTTAGGATGGAGTTTGGAACTGGGGGAGGAGAGACAATCAGAGTTTGCCAGAAGCAATAGTGAAATACCAAACTCGAATGCTCTCCACAAAATGAGGTCTAAAAACCCGAATAAGAGCCAAATAAATCCAACTCCTCACTAAGAGGAGGGCGGTGGCCGAGGCCACCATATATGAGCTATTATCAACCTAGAACTGCGAAGATGTATCTTGGGTTCAAGGCCGATGCTCATCGTTTAAGAACAAGTTGTCACTGTAGTGACCAAATGTAGCACGAATTGTCTATATTTGCATAAGTAGAGTTAGTGCAAGCTCATGAGTTGAACTACACTCCCCCTAAAACTATGCATGCATCCAAACTAGTTACTATGTCTACTATGGGTAAGTGTGCACAGCGGTCAAGCAAAATTGCTTGCATCAATGACATTTATTTCATTCCTCAACTCTCGAAATCTTGTTTCATCAAGGGCCATCATGAAGATATCTGCAAGTTGATCCTTGGTACGGACATATGAGAGCTTGATATCACCCTTCTCCACATGCTCCCTAATGAAGTGATGACGAATCTCGATATGCTTCGTCTTGGAATGTAGTACATGGTTGTGGGCGATCTTGATAGCACTCTCATTGTCACAAAGAAGAGGCACCTTATCAAAGTTGAGACCATAATCCTTCATGGTTTGCCTCATCCATAGCAACTGAGCACAACAACTTGCTGCAGAGATGTACTCGGCCTCGGTGGTGGAGAGTGCAACACAGTTTTGTTTCTTGGAGGACCAACAAACAAAAGAGCGGCCAAGAAATTGGCAACCCCCGGAAGTGGACTTCCGATCCTTCTTCTCTCCAGCATAATCAGCATCCGAATACCCCATGAGGTTGAAGCTTGAACCCTTGGGATACCAAAGACCAAAGTTTGGGGAATGAAGCAAATATCGAAGGATATGCTTAACCGCTGTCATATGGCTCTCCTTAGGAGCAGCTTGATACCTTGCACACTTACCCACACTAAACATAATATCTGATCTAGATGCACAAAGATAAAGCAAAGAACCAATCATAGAACGATAAAGCTTTTGATCCACATCTTTACCCTCGGTGTCGTTGAAGAGTCACCCTTTGGTGACATAGGAGTTTTCTTGTGCTTGGCACCGATCATGTCAAACTTCTTGAGCATGTCTTGAGTATACTTCGCTTGGTTGATGAAGGTGCCTTCTCTATATTGCTTGATCTCAAAACCAAGGAAATACTCCAATTCTCCCATCATGGACATCTCGAATTTGCTGTCATAAGCTTAGCAAACTCATCATTAAAAGCATTGTTAGTAGATCCAAAAATGATGTCATCCACATAGAGTTGGCATATGAATAAGTTACCACCAACCCTTTTGGTGAAAAGGGTAGGATCTATCAACCCCACTTGGAAGCCACGGTCTACAAGGAACTCTCTTAAGTGCTCATACCAGCACGTGGGGCTTGTTTAAGGCCATAGAGTGCTTTGTCAAATTTGTAGACATGGTTCGAAAAGTTAGGATCCTCAAAACCTGGTGGTTGCTTAACATATACTAACTCATTAATGGTACCATTAAGGAAAGCACTTTTATCATCCATTTGCTGTAATTTAAAGTTATGACGAGATGCATATGCAAGCAAGAGACGAATAGATTCAAGGCGAGCAACGGGGGCAAAGGTTTCACCGAAATCAACACCTTCCACTTGAGAATACCTTGTGCCACCAATCTTGCCTTGTTGCGAATGACAATTCCGTTCGAATCTTGCTTGTTCTTGAAAACCCACTTAGTGCCAATGACATTCTTGCAATCTTTTGGCCTTGGCACCAACTTCCACACCTTGTTGTGCTTGAAGTTGTTCAGTTCTTCATGCATTGCATCTATCCAATCATGGTCTTCAAGAGCTTCATACACCTTCTTGGGCTCAATAAAGGACACAAAGTCATGATGTGTACTAAAGCTTGCTAGCTGCCTTCTTGTGGTCACCTTGTTGTGAACATCCCAAAGAACCTTATCCAAGGTGTGATCACAGAGTTCAAGATTCCGTTCTCTTCTCTTGGCTCGTCTTGCGGTAGTTTCTTGTGGGTTTCTTGAGACATGACTTGATCATTTCCTTCATCACTACAGTTTGTGCATCACCATGATCATGAACTTGTTGTTGGTTTTGTGCAGGACTAGGGCAAACATCATGAGCATCAGGAGCAGAAGGACCTGGAGTTCTAGGAGCAGCGGTAGTACCGCAAGATGGCGGCGGTAGTACCGGGCTACCTGGAGCATCCGAAAGCTGGCCTTCAGCTGCAACATTGTGAGGAACTTGCTCTTGAGGTTGCACAATTGCTTGAGGGCTTGGAGCTGGATTACGTGGAGGATCTTGAGAAGATGATGGTATGACTTGAGAAGAGTCTTGAGGAGGGTCCTTTTCAACAGGACGAATGTCACCAATAGCCATCCTCCTTATTGCAAGCTCCATGGGTACATCACCTACAACATTAGGATCGACTTGCCCCACTTGGGAGCCATTATCCTCATCAAACTTCACGTCACTAAATTCTTCAACTTGACCGGAGGTCTTGTTGTAGACTCTATAGCCGTGAGAGTTTGTGGAGTAGCCAACAAAGATATCCTCAATAGATCTAGTCTCAAACTTAGATAGCCGGTTACCTTTCTTGCGAATGAAGCACTTGCATCAAAAGACACAAAAATAAGAAAGATCCGGTTTCTTCCCAAGAAGAATCTCATATGGGGTCTGATGGTCCCGAAGAGCAAGGCCTTGATACCTGCAAAAGCAAACGGGATTAGGTTGAGACTCCAAGTGCAGAGTGTATAGTAAGTGGAAGACAGTTTTCCCCACAAGGGGTGACTCGAGGGTTTAATATCGAACTCTCGGGGAATCTGAAGTGGTAGATTTATCTTCTTATTCTTCTTTTGGTTACCTACAAAACAAGGTTAGATGTTTTGGTCCTCAACCTCACCTGTGGTTGTCAAGCACAAGGTGTAAGAATGATATCAGGATAGTTATGCAATGCAAACAAGAAATAAATATGCAATGATGGTGGATGCAATGATAAATGATATTTTTGGGTTTTTGAATGATGTATGCAAGATGAAAAGTATTTTTGTATTTTCGGATTTAATGATGGCTGAAAATAGAAAAGTGGCATATGGTGTTGGAAAGGTGTTTCTTATGATTAAAAATGGACTGGGGTTCATGGTTTCACAAATGCACTCTCTCTTTATAAAGTGGTAGACAATGGAACACACACAGTTAACATATGAGATTGCAACACAGGGTTTGATAACAAGTTACTTAGGTATATGGGCATCACGTCCTAACATAGAGATCTTTTGGTTATTAACCTCTCTTATACTCCACCAAGATGCGAACTAAATCATAACACCTCAGTAATTAAGATAACTCAGAGTATAGCATTAAGTATCATGACATGAAGTGAAAATAAGAACATGCTAGATCTAGTCATGGAGTAGTGGCAATGGTCACGCCCACATCCCCGGTAGCATGGTATTTTAGTTTATCCCTAGTGAGGCAACAAAGTAAGGTAAAGATACCAAAGTGGATCGCAGAACTTTCTCTCACGTTCACTGCACTAGCCACCCCCGTTACTCCAACTAATGCACACGTTCCCCCACACACGCTCTCATAAACATGCTTGATCAAAACAAGTAGACAAGAAAGGGGTACATAATATGCATCTATACTCATAACTGAAACAAACATTGCAATCTCAAACATATATTAACTCATAAAGATCCACCACAAAGGTATTACAACGGTGACCGTAATCATGTTCAGCAGCTCATACGGTGCTAATTAGTGAAGCTCAAGAGAGGAGAGATACATAAGTTACTTCCACAAACCCATAGTCCAGAGGTGGACTACTCCCTCTTCATCATGGAGACGGTGGAGAAGTCGATGGAGAAGATGGAGACCACGCCGGCAGCGCCCCGCCGGAGTTTTCCCCTTCCAATCTGCAGCTCCTGATCTCCGTTTCGGTGTTTCTGTGTTTGTGCGGCGCTCCTTCCAGAGAACGTCGGGGGACCTTTTTTATAGGCGTTTTTAGGTCAAGACTATGTCGGTGGAGCGAAGATCGACGGCAACGGAGCCACGAGGGCCAAACGGGTGGGCCCCACGTGGCCACAGTACCTGGCCGCGTGGGCCACCCCCGTTTGGTCCTCGGACCTCCGTTTGTTCGCTTCCTTCGCCCACAGGTCTTCTTCCTTCCAAATATTGACGCCCGTAAATTTCCAGGTGATTTCGTTGACGTTTGGATCCCTGAAACATTAAAATAAGAAAACGGGGTTTTCTGCCTGTGCAGGGTTAATTCCATAAAAATAGGAAATAAATGAATATTCCCAAAAATCATTATAAAACATTGATATAACCCTTATATGATGCAAATATGATTGGAATATAAGCAATTAAAGTGCAAAGTTCATGTATGCATTTTACATGCATCAGGGTCTTGTTCAAGATCTTGCGGAGATATAACCGGTTGGTTGCATGACAAGCGGTGGAGATGGCTTTGGCCCAAAAGTTGTACGGAGAAGCATACTCCGCAATCATGGTCCTAGCCGCATTCATAAGAGTCCAGTTCTTCCTCTCCGCAACACCATTTTGTTGAGGGGTATATGGAGTGGAATATTGATGAGCAATGCCTTCTTCACTAAAAACCTCTCCACGGTGTAGTTCTTGAATTCGGACCCATTGTCACTTCGAATAATCATGATCTTCTCTTGATATTGACGTTGAGCCATGTTGATGAAGTCAATGACTCTTTGTTGGGTCTCACTCTTCTTCTTGAAAAAATAGACCCATGTGTATCTTGAGTAGTCATCCAAGTGAATGAGCTCAAGAATCTAGCTAGTGGTAATCTTCGTCTTTGATGGATGGGCTTCTCCATGTTGCTTCCCTAGAACGCCTGATCTACACACACGATCTTTGGAAAACTTAATATCGGTTAGTCCAAGAATGTGATCACCACTTTGAAGATCATGGAGTGTTCTCATATTGGTGTGGGCTAGTCGGCGATGCCAAAGCCAACCCACATCAACTTTAGCCATTAGACAAGTTGGGGAGATGCTTTCTTTTGAGAAATCAACACATACATACCGAACTCGACATGTCCAACAAAGACTACTTTAAGAGATCCCTTCACGGTGATGATCACACTCTCGTCATCAAAATAGCACCCATAACCACATTTAGTAAGTTGATAGACGGAGAGTAAGTAGTAACCAAGGGACTCAACAAAGTACATTCTTGATAGAGATTTCTAGCAACAACGACCTTGCCTCGTCCCAATACCTTAAGCTCGCGGTTGTCACCAATTTTGACTCGTGAATATTGAGGTAGAGGAGGTTCAATATCATCCACCAAGTCAATGCGTCCGGTCATGTGTTGGGATGCGCCACTATCCACCGTCCATCGACCCGCACCGGACGCCACACCCTACAAGGAATCAAGTCTTTGATTTAGGTACCCATTTTTGATGGGTCCTTTCTTGTTAGTCACAAGGGTCTTTGGAACCCAAATAGCCCAATGATAATCATCACCATAAGAAGTGCCAACATATTTAGCATAAACATGACCATCTCTAGATTTCATAAGAACATAAGATGGGTTATATTTGCCGGCAAAGTCATTATGGGTAGGAAGGCCCCTTGTGGCCTCACCACCCACAACAATGTTGGTCTCCTTCTCTTTAGCCAACTCCCCCTCCTTCACAAAGATAATAGCTTTTGAAGAGGGAGAAGACTTCTTCTTCTTCTTGTTCTTCTTCTTTGACTTGGTAGAGAAACCAAGTCCTTCTTTCCCAATTTGATCCTTTTGATTGCTCAAAAGGTCATTGAGATTCTTTTCCCTTGGGCACAAGTCATAATGCCCTTCTCAAGTTGAGATTTCAACCTAGCATTCTCTTCAACAAGATTAGCATGCTCACAACAAATAATAGATTTAGCAACAATTTCATTTGATGTGGAGGCAATAACTTCTTTTACTTGTTGACCTAGGAATTGATCATGAGACTTCTCAAGTTTGGCAAAAGACTCTTTGAGGGATTTGAGTTCCTCTCAAGTCTCTTGTTTTCCTTCTCAAGTCTAGCATGATCAATGCCTAGCTCAAGCTTCTCATTCTTATAGACTTTAGAAGTAGCAAGAGCATGCTCATAATCCTTTCTAACTCTAGACATGTCAATAGCATAAGATTCCTCTAGATTAGATAGAGCCTCCTCAAGAGACCCTCTTCGAGTTTGCTCCTTTTCAAGAGCGATAGAGAATTCCGCTATTTCATTAGCGTACTCAACCTCACGAGCCGCCATGCCCGAATGATCTCCTCCTTTCCATCTGCAAGAGAGTTAGTTTCTTCAAGTTGCTCAATGAGAGCATCAACATGTGTCTTGTCTTCTCCCTTGAGATTAGCCAACCATAAGTCCACCTCATTTGGACTTTGGGCTCCTTCACAACATTCTCTACACAATCCAATAAGGAAGGAGGCGTAGTATCAATGGGTTTGTGGGAGTTACCGAGGTGGCTTTTGCCATGAGACATGTGAAGGGAATGGCCTCATTCTCATTGGGGGATTCAAATAGGGATGACGGTGTAGAGGAGGTGTAGCTATGGCGACACGAGCGGTAGCTACAACTTCATCCTCATCTTCCTCACCGGATGAGTACTCTTCCAAAACTTTTCTATCTTGAACACATAGAGCATTGGGAACCCTCTTCTTCACAAAGTTCTTGTTGACATGCATCTTGGACTTGTCTTTTCTCACAAGCTTGCCATTGTTATCCTCCCGGTTCTCCCACGGGCAATCGGCGATGAAGTGGTTGAGATTACTACAATTGTAGCAGCTTTTTGGACGGTCTCCTCTTGGCTTGTTCTTTCTAGCAAAAGATCTTGAGGAGCCACGCTTGGAGCAGTTGCCCCAAAAAGCCCTTGAGGCAAGAGCCATGTGATCATGATAGTCATGCTTGACGTCATCCGGGTCCTCTTCTCCAACTTCATATTCACACTCATCTTCACAAGAGATGGCCTTGGACTTCAATGCAACATTTGGAGATTGTCCTGCAAGTCCCCTTTACCTAGCATAAGCATGAATGGAGCTCTTGACCACCATTCCAATGGATACAAACTCGTTGAGCATGGTGTTAGAGTCAAGTGTTGAGAAGTCCGGCCTTGATCGAATGGTTTGAGCCAAGCCTTGATTTGAGGTTGTGATGGCCTTGAGAAACTTGCGCTTGATCCAACTATCACTAATCTTCTCAAAACCAAAGTCATTCACGGTGATGGCAAGAGCGGTGAGTCTTCGATAGAGATCTTCGGGGGTCTCATCTTCATTCATCACGAACTCATCGGCTTCATCTTGAACAGCTTCATACTTGGAAAGCTGAATGCTCTTGTTTCCCAAGAACAAGTTATGGAGGTTCTCCCAACATTGCTTTGCCATCGTGCACATACAGATATGAGTGGTATAAGTTGGTCTGGCAGCTGTTTGTATCATGTGCATGGCAGTGGCATTGAGTTGATGATTGGCCTTCTCATTTGGAGTCACGTTGTGTGGATCTTGAGGGTTGAAGCCTTGCTCTAAAATATCTATCAAGAAAACGCAACAACTAGACATCTGTGATCGCATAGAGTATTGCCAATTAGGAAAGTTTATTGGGTCAAGCTTAGGAGGTGTGCCCATATTGGCGATGTGTGGCAGAGAGACGTGTTGGTGGATTGTGTTATACACTTGTTCCGGTGGAACACTTGCATACACCCCCGGCGGCTTCCTTGGGGTTGAGTTACCACCCTCGGTGTTCTTTGCTTCGGGAATGGCTTTCGCCTTTTCGTCCGCATTGACAAGAACCGTAGAAGGAAGAATATCTAGCTTCTCCGGTTCACCTACCGTGGGGGTAAATCAACCTTAGGAGAATCCGGTTTGGTGAAGTTGGGGACTTCTAGGGTGGCCCGATCTTCACGGATTAACGGTGGAGGTGGACGAACACACGCAAGAACACAGAGAAACACGAAGAAAACCAAGAAATACAAGAACACAAACCCGATACAAGAACCGTTTCCCTTACCGTTCGGTCCAACCGGCCCAATAGAATCCACACGAGGGTGGGGGATCGGCAAGTAGATATAAGAAGGGATCTTGGATGGTTGTTTCTCCAACGGTCAACCAAACTGATCCAATAAAGTCACCCGAAGATGAAAGATTGGCAAGTAGTCAAACTACAAGTAGAGGTTTTGAATCCACTAGAGGGATCTTCTCCACAAGGGGAGGAACCATCCCCACAAGGGGAGGAAGGAGACCATCTTGAGGTGAAGGAGCACAGCTCTACTCTAATCTCAAAACATAGTCTATCTAGATCTGAAGGGGGTAGGTGCCTATATATAGGTTTGACCACATAGGGGTAGGTGGGGAGGGATACAAGGGAATATTCCCGGCTGGTTCCCGCAGCAGCGGTAGTACCGCTCGTCCGGGCGGTAGTACCGCTGGTGCGGGCCAAAGCAGAGTTTGACTTCGCACGGGCAGTAGTACCGCTCGACCGAGCGGTAGTACCGCTGGTACGGGCGGTAGTACCGGCGGCACTGCCGCACAATGGCGCAGAGGGGGGTTTCCGGTGGCACTAGGTGCGGTAGTACCGTCGGCGCGGTAGTACCGCCTGGCGGGGCGGTAGTACCGCCGTGGCACTTCTTCTGCGTCTTGACGCTTTCTCCTCCTCTTCCATGCGTACGCCTTGGATGGTCTTGACTCTTTGGCTTCCTCGGCATCTTCCCGGCTGGCCGTACTCGTCATGTGATACCTAGCATAACAAAGGGGTAGATGCTCAAGTAGAATACCATCCAAAGGAGCGCGAAATGGGTTCTCATAGAGGAAGGAGTTCACCTTTAAGCTCAATGTCGCCTTGTGATATGTTGGAGTGTTTGACATGGTGATGGTCCTAGGTTGGGCTACATCATCTCCCCCCCCCCTTTAAAAAGAGTCGTCCTCGACTCTTGCTCATCATCATCATGGCAAGGAGGAAGATGCGTAGAGCTTGTCGTGTGGTTCACCATGTAGTCGATGGAAATGATGTGGCACTTCTTCAACGTCCCGTCGCCTTTCAAGTAACCTACAAGACTCACAAGGAAGACGAAACAACACTCAAAGAGTAGCCAATTCTTGAAGGTCATCGCATGAGCGCTTATGTAAAAGGAAGTCACCTTAGCAAGATGTCGATGTGCTCTTCTTACAACAACTTCCGTCATAGAAATGCGTGGTTGAAACAACTCATGGAGGCTCATCCAAATGTACGACCTAAACATCAAAGACCAAACAAACCATGTGTGTGCAAGATAGAGGAGCATATCATCAATGACATGTCCATTCATGTTCATTACACCATTAGCACAACACAAATATGTGAAAGTTATAGCATATGCAAGGTCAATGTGCAAGCAATTTCTCGAAACATCCTCAAAATGTGGGAACACAAAAACTCCATGAAAATGTGAGAAGGCAATGATAGCTATCTCTTTTCGAACCATATGATCATTATTGCACACAAGGCATTGGAAAGAACAATTTATCATCATCCTTGATGCAATAAGAGGAGAGTTTGGCAAAAACACACAATGAAGAATGTCCAAAATATCATCATGGTTGCAAACAAAGCACATGAAAGAGCAAGTTTTCAACATATTTGTTGCAACACCTATTTGGTAGAAACCATTATACTCATGACAAGACATGCACAAAATGTCATTATGGTTGCAAACAAGCCATTGGAAAGAAAACGTGTTAATCATATTTGTGGCAACACATAAATCATCCATGTGAAAGATTAAGGAAACATGCTTGTCATTGAGAAGATCAAAAACATCCTCATGATTGCAAACAAATCATAAGCAAGAGAAATTGTTCAACTTGTTTGATGCAAAACATGAGAAAGATTTGAGAGTTGGATTCGATCCACTACTCACATTTATGCTCTCAATAGCTCTTATTGTCAACTCATGCTCAATTGAGGTTGACATTATCATGCGGTTACCGGCACACACAAGACACCATATGAAGAAATTATGTGCACGGTATATGAAAACATCATCCATCATGAAGTGTATCTTCATTTGCACATCACCAAACACATCAAAATCAATGGGAAAATATGATGTATGTGAGTGGTCACTATGCAAAGTGAAGGATGGAATAAGGTCCATAAGAGAAAACGAAACATCTCCAAAATTTGAGAAAGCTATGGGGGCAATCTCATTATCAAGCATTTCAACATTAGTGCAAGCAACACATGTGAAAGAGAAATTGTTCAACATGTTGCATGCCACAATGGGAGAAAAATGGAAACATTCATAACAAGGCATGCTCATGGCAAAATCATCACAAATAGGTAATTCCACTTGATCAACATTGGTTTCAAACAAAGTATCGCAAAGGAATAAGAACGAATCATATGTGGCCTCAAAAGAATCCATACCTTTGTCACATCAACACCCATACCTTTGTTGTTCCTCTCATGAGAAATAGGTGTTGAAGTAGTAGGGGCTTCCATGTAGCCGACTATTTCATCTTGAAGTAGACATGGGGTGGCATCATCATCATCCTCCATGTACATCTTCTCCATTTGAGGCACCGTCAAGTCGAGGAGTGGCGTCTCATCATCCATGGAACCTAGCGCACAATGAGAAAACACACTAGAGGTAGAGGTTAAGTTGTTAGGTATCGAAATGGCCTCACAAGACCTATCAACTACCTCTCTCAACTCAAGTGGTGTATCACTCATTCCCTCAAAGTGAAAGCACTCAAACTCACATATGGTGGAGGCACTCAACTCACTCTCACTCTCACTCAAGTGGGCTAAGTGGCTCTCATTCTCACATGGGATTGGTACCATCTCATAAGTCAAACACATGAGGGTAGGCTCAATGTTCTCATCTCCATATGCCTCCAAGGTTGAAGGGAAACTCCCATGCTCAACCTTCTCAACCATCTCGCCCTCGTCGCCTCCAAAGATGCATGCCATAAGAGGTGCATCATCACTCAACTCCATTGCCGAAGGGAACATCCCATGCTTGGCATCATCATCACTTGACCCATGGTCAAAGGTGATAGCATTCTCCATGCTCGCCTCCTTGGTCGAAGGGAAAATCCCATGCTCGACCATCTTCTCATCTCCTTGGTCACCGTCTTGTTCACCAACTTGGCATTCCCACATCAAGTGACCTCTTCTATTGCATAATGGGCATAAGAGATTGGGACATTCTCGTGGATCATGGTCTTGGCCTAGGCAATTGTCACATATAAGGTCTTCTGCTTGCCATATGGGGACCAATGTGGTGGTGGCACTTGGTGTAGAAGTCATATCAAGGGAAGTGCTTGAGAGGGGCGTCGTCTTGGTTGTGTCCTCACAAGTGTTGCCATGCTTCTTGCGGTGTCGACGTGAGCTTGACCGTCGCTCGAAGAACTTGTCGATGTCGGCCATGAACTCGTCAACAATAGCATCAACACTAGAAGGAGACACCATAGGATGTGTACTTGCTGCCATCTTGGATGTGGAGGTGGCACCTTGAACTTGGAGTGTAGGCGTAGGTGCTTGATGGCGTGGCGTCCGTCTTGACTTCTCCTCATGTCTTTGTTGGCGTTCTTGAGAGGAAGGATGACGTCGAAAATCATTTGGATGCTTCTCCTCATGTCGACGTCGGCGTGCTTGTTGCTTTGGTGACCTTGTCTTGGAGCTTCCACTAGAGCTTGGTGACATGTGCCGAAGCTTGGCAAGTGTGTCGATGTCGTCTTGAAGCTTGGACATGTTGTTGTCCACCGTGGCATCTTTCTTGTGGCACCTTATTGAGCTAGATGGGCCTTGACTTGGCTTGGCCTTGTCGATGCACTTCTTGGGACGTCGTCTTGTTGTCGATGTAGAATGGCGAAGCTTGTCACTCTTGGCGATGTCTTTGTCATGGCGCCTTCTTGAAGTTGATGTAGAATGTCGAAGCTTGGCGCTCTTGGCGATGTCCTTGTCATGGCGCCTTCGTGAAGTTGATGGAAGTCCATTGGATGAACGCATGGTGGTCTTGTAGGAGCACCGTCTTGAGCTTGAACCATAGTAGGTTTTGCCATAACGCTTTGTGGTGCCGCTCTTGAACATGGTGGTGATGGGGTTCATCTCCTCTTGCATGTTGTCGAAGGTGTAGTCGATGTCGTCGCACATGCATGAAGAGTGGTAGTCGTAGACGTTCTCCACCATGTCATCGGAGTTGTCGAAGTAGTGGCGCTCCACCATGTTGTTGTAGTCGAAGTCGGTACAATATGGTGAGGCATATGAGGAGATTTGCGCCTCATTGTCGTTGGAGCTTGTGTAGTCGGAGTCGTGGTACCCCTCCATGTCATCGATTCGTGTGTACTTGGAGTCGATACTATATGATGAAGGTTTGTCGAAGTCGTGGTACCGCTCCATGTCCTGGACGCTCGTGTACTCGGAGTCGGAGTAGTGTTAGCGGAAGTCTTCGTGATGATCCATATTGTTAAAGCAAGTAGAGAACCACGATGATCACAAAGCAAAAACAAGTCAATCTCAAAGATAGGAATGTAGTTCAAGGCAACACACGCACGGATAGATAAATGGGATTCATGCAACCAAGAAGTGAGCTAAAGAACCATATGATCCTAGCGAAGACTATAAGCTCATGTTGCACAAGTACAAGGAGAGCCACTAGCTCGATTGCAATTTATTTGGTGGCTACAAGATTTGCACAAAATGTACCACCTACTAGATGTTCATCGAGCTTGCGCGCTTCCTACAAGAGATATGGCCAGTGGTGTATCTTCTTTTCTCTTTTGATTTGGCACTTTTTGCTTCTTTTCTCTTTTGAGTCTTTTCTCTTTTGACTCTTTTCTATTTTGCACACCCACTTCTTTTTGATGCCAACACAAGATATAAGATAGATGAACTAGCGCATGTACTTTTGCTCGGAAACTACACGGTGCAAATCTGCAAAGCCCAAGCAATCATCAAGAGCTAGCCTCAATAGGACATGGTAATCGCAAAGATATAGTGTGGCTCACAAAGGAATGGCAAGGGGTAAAGATTGGCGATGTTATACCTTTGTTGTAGAAGCTTCGTGCTTGCCCACGAATTTTGGTAGTGGTGGATGATGGATCTTCCGCAATGGTGATGAAGGCTTTGTCCGTAGCTTCAAAACGAGCCGAAGAACACCAAAAACGGAGTCCGGAATCAAAAGATATGACCAAAACAATTTTCTGAAAATTTCAATTTTCTTCTAGTACCGCTGGCAGGGGCGGTACACATGCGCGTCAGAAGGCCGTTTTTGAGGTACCACGAGGGGTAGTACCGCTGGGGCGGTAGTACCGCTGTACGGTGCGGTAGTACCGCCCTTGGACGCAGATTCGTGCCCGAAACGCGAAATTGGCCGATTTGGGCGGAAAAACTTGCCCAAAAACATCAAATCAGAGGGGAAATTGATGGAATTAGGCCATGGGAACGCAAAGGAAGCAAGATCAACTAGTAAAGCAACAGATCTATGGATCAAAACTTGCAAAAACGCACACAATTCATAGATCGATCCAAAAGCAATTTGGGGCTATTTTTGGTGGAAATTTTCGAATTTCTCAAAATCAAAGAAAAATTTGGTGGATTTGGGGGTGGAAACACAAGTCAAATCCGTGGCAACCATGCTCTGATACCATATGATGAAGTTGGGGACTTCTAGGGTGGCCCGATCTTCACGGATTGACGGTGGAGGTGGACGAACACACGCAAGAACACAGAGAAACACGAAGAATACCAAGAAATACAAGAACACAAACCCGATACAAGAACCGTTTCCCTTACCGGTCGGTCCAACCGGCCCTATAGAATCCACATGAGGGTGGGGGATCGGCAAGTAGATACAAGAAGGGATCTTGGATGGTTGTTTCTCCAACGGTCAACCAAACCGCTCCAATAAAGTCACCCGAAGATGAAAGATTGGCAAGTAGTCAAACTACAAGTAGAGGTCTTGAATCCACTAGAGGGATCTTCTCCAGAAGGGGAGGAACCATCCCCACAAGGGGAGGAAGGAGACCATCTTGAGGTGAAGGAGCACAGCTCTACTCTAATCTCAAAACATAGTCTATCTAGATCTGAAGGGGGTAGGTGCCTATATATAGGTTTGACCACAAAGGGCTAGGTGGGGAGGGATACAAGGGAATATTCCCGGCTGGTTCCCGCAGCAGCGGTAGTACCGCTCGTCCGGGCGGTAGTACCGCTGGTGCGGGCCAAAGCAGAGTTTGACTTCGCACGGGCAGTAGTACCGCTCGACCGAGCGGTAGTACCGCTGGTACGGCGGTAGTACCGGCCACTGCCGCACAATGGCGCAGAGGGGGTTTCCGGCGGCACTAGGTGCGGTAGTACCGCCGGCGCGGTAGCACCGCCTGGCGGGGCGGTAGTACCGCCGTGGCACTTCTTCTTCTGCGTCTTGACGCTTTCTCCTCCTCTTCCATGCGTACGCCTTGGATGGTCTTGACTCTTTGGCTTCCTCGGCATCTTTCCGGCTGGCCGTACTCGTCATGTGATACCTAGCATAACAAAGGGGTAGATGCTCAAGTAGAATACCATCCAAAGGAGCGCGAAATGGGTTCTCATAGAGGAAGGAGTTCACCTTTAAGCTCAATGTCGCCTTGTGATATGTTGGAGTGTTTGACATGGTGATGGTCCTAGGTTGGGCTACATCACGGTTTCCCTATAAACTCCTTGAACATATCTTGCATCAATTCCTTCATGCTTATGTTGAGGTTGGTAGTGATCTCGGTATTGAGATTCGATATCTCATTCTTGAGTTCACTAACAACCACACCCAAGCGTTCATTAGTGACCGATGCGAGTGGGTCCAAGTTGTCCGACATATTCTCTTAGGCGGTGAAGCCTTAGATAAGAGACGAGGCTCTGATACCAATTGAAAGATCGATATGTCGACTAGAGGGGGGGGGGGGTGATTAGACGACTACCAAATTTTAATTCTTTTTCTTTTAATGAGGGCTTAGACAAAGTATAACAAGGTTAACTAGATGTGCACTAGATGATAGCAAGCTATGTGATACAAGTAAAGTAACGAAGCGGAAGCAACAAGTAAAGGATAGAAGTAACCGCAAAGAGGAAACAAGGAGATGATTCCCGTAGTTCCTTCCCAAAGGAAGTACGTTACGTTGGAGGAGTGTGGAGCCACCTAGGCGCTCCAATAGCACGGATGTGCTCACTCTATTCTCCGTGATCTTCACCCGTGAGAGTTGAGCTCATCCACTATGAGGTCACCTTGATGGCGTTGACCAAGCCTGTACACAAAGGAAGGGGAACTCCACAATGAGCTTGGAGCCTCCCAACAATGTCCCGGACCGCCTCGCAACAAGTTGAGGCTTCCAAAACGCACAAAGGTTTCCTAGGGTTACAAGCAACCACAAGAGAACAAGTATCACAAAGGAGAATGAATGGATTCGAAATTCTTTCGGTGAGATTGTAGATCTAGATCTCCTCTATCACTCCTCAAAGAATCAAGGCAATTGGGTGGTTGGAGTGGGAGATCTCGGAAGTTAAAGCTCGGCAGTAATGGAGGAGAGAGAATGTAAGTCGCCGCATCTCCTTGGGGAAGAAGCACTCCTTTTATGGGGGCCCCTGTAAATCCAACCGTTATGCACATAAATGTGCACAGCGGTACTACCGCTGGCGAACAGCGGTACTACCGCTACTGACCTCCACGAGGTACCTCAGTGGTTTCGATACTCAGTTGCAGCGGTAGCACAGAGTGCTACCGTAGTTACCAGGCACCGGTACTACCGCCAGAACCCACCGGTACTACCACTGTCATGCCTCGAATTAATTCGTGGTATTCCATCGGTAGTACGTGGGGGTACCAGAAAGGTACCGTTGGGGATAGTGGCTCAACTCTTCTGAACGGTATCTCCAGCGGTACTTCCAGCAGTAGTACCGTTGCTGATGGCAACGGTACTTCCAGCGGTACTACCGTAGGAGAAGACCACCTGCGTGATGCAGCAGTACCACTCCAGAAGGAGCGGTACTACCGCTGCCCACTGGCGGTACTACCGTCAGGTTGATTTCAGCCTAGGTAGATTTTCGAGCCCCTCTCTCTTCCATATGTGAACTTCTCATGTTGTCGTTTTCGTACCTGTTCAAACTCAAGGACACGATTAGTTCAGTGGGTGTGTTATCATTAACTCCAAAACAGAGTAAGAGCCTAGCATGCTCTTTCACCAGGAGGCGGTAGCGCGTAACCTACGAAAATGACGCATCGAAGAAACAAGCTTTTGATCATCTTTAGTGTCAAAATAAAAAAATAGATCGCATACCGCTGATTTGATTTTTGGCCCACTGTAAAACTGACTAAGAGGCCGAAAGAACGTTGATGCCGATTCAAAATCGGTAAGTTTCCCAAGATGCAGATTCTATCAATTTTCACGATGAATCCGGTCCACATAAGCCTGCCATAGAGGCCTACAGGCAGAGCCATGTGCATGCAAGCGAAGGACGCCACCCCGCTTGAATATGGCCCAAACATGCTTATTTAGAAGGTTCATCCCTCGTATTCCCAATGATATGGGCCAGGCTTGATTCCGATGGACATGGAAGAGCAGTTGGGCTAAGAATTTGGTCTAAACTTCCATATTCCGAATCTGTAGCCCACTTACCCACAATGACATGGGCCAAGCATAGACACGTGGAAGCTTGCACGTGTGCTAAGAATCTGGCCCAAACTCGCCGGACCGCACGTGAGTCATGTGATATTAACAAACATGTGGAGAATCCGGGCCAAATCTGCTTATTTTATAGTTTCAGCCCACATATCCCAATGATTTGGCCCAATCTCTGCCTATGTTGGACACGTGGAAGCGCACGTGCGGAAATATGATGGCCCAAAGCTGACATGTGGGTCCCAGATCTGATGAAATAATTATATTTTAAAAATTATTAATATTTTTAAATTTTTAATTTTTTATAAAATAAAAAAATGTTAGGTCCTGTCTGAAATAATTATTATTTCTGTTACATTTGTAAAACATAAAAATATTTTTCCATAATTTAAATACATATAGTGAATAAATTGTGTATATAGTAAATATATTTCTGTTACATTTGTAATAAATAAAATTATTTTTTCCGTTATTTAAATATATATAGTGAATAAATTAATATGCGGGTCCCTACTGACACGTGGGTCCCCCAGCTGCGCGACGTGATGGGCGGTAGACACGTGTAAGGGCACGTGCGCAAAATATTGGTTTCCCTACTGATAGGTGGTTCCCACTGGGGCTGTTCTAGTACACGTGCGGCACAGAGGCTGTGTCGGCCTGACATGTGGGTCCGTCTGACACATCTATTGGACTGGCGTGGGAAAAGTGTGGGTCCAGGTCTGACAGCGAGGCGTCGGACAGGAGATGTGGGTAGGGTCCATGTGTGTCGGCTGCCGAAGCCCAGTGGCCTGTGACGGTTTTGTGTGCGGGTTCGTCCTGTTCAGCCCGCAAAATGACGGTTAAGGCCATTTCGTCTGACTTTTTCATGCCCGGCCAGGCCGCCCATGGATCCGTGACGAGAAATTACGAGGGCGTCAAAAATAGTTGATAGCAAAACTGTGGCGACAAATCCATCACGGAGTAGCGGGATTCTTGTAGTGAGGGCTTCTTCCCGCTGGGCTTGCTCACCGCACGAAGAAAAGTACAGTACGTAGCATTGTAGTACTACAGTACTCTGCTGCGCTTCTCTGATTCTCTCCACCATGACATTTCCCAGGTCGCAATGGAGTTCAACTCACTGACAAGAAATCTGGACGGATTGGAGAGAGAGTGACCGGTGGGAGGAGAGGGGGTGGGGGTTGGGGAGAGGGGGGAGAGAGAGAAGGGTTTATATCGAAAACATGCAGACAAAGATGTATGCTTTTGTAGCGCATACTGTGGATGGTTCTGCAGAGATTTCACTGTGGTTGGCATTCTGTAGCAGAGGACTATTCGTCTCATCTGGCATCCATTTTTGATTGAATGGCCAAGAATTAGGGCATGGGGCAGCACCATGGCTTGCCGTAGATCTCCATCCAGCGGGGACAGCGAAGAATGGATATCCTGCTATCGATGGCTGGAGAACAAATCTTCCCGGATTGGAGAGAGAAAAGAGCAGGAAGTTGTCTTTCATGGCACCTATTTTGGTGAAGCGGGGACACCCTTCTCGGTAATCTTTGATGTGACTCATGGTCCAGTAGGGTTTCGTCAGTATTGGCTTCCTCTCCTCTCTGATCCAGCTGGGTTTGCTCATGCCACCAATTAAGTAACAGCATCTCCAAGAGCTGAGCCACAATTTGGCTCGGAAAAAAGGATATGGGTATTGTCGGCCCAGTGGAAACCAGGGTACCATGGGTCGGCCTGCCACAGCCCTCGACGCTCTGCAGAGGATTCTGCTAAGGACCAGGCGTTTCAACCCGGCGAGTCTCGCGAGGGATCTTTTCCTCGCGAGGGCTTCTTCACTCTACTGACCTTTTCTGCTAAGGATCAGACGTTCAGCCTGGTGGGCCTCGCGAGGGATCTTTCCCTCGCGAGGCCTCCCTTGTCCGAAATATCGCTAAGTCCTGGCGCACCTCTGCGCCATCCTCGCGAGGCGAGGCGTCAAGTACTTCAGAACCTCGACGAGGTACCTAGCCCTCGCGGGTTTCCTTCAAGTGGAAGCAAGCTCTGTACCCGCTGCAGAGCGCACATGGCCTCTGCGCCCGCCGCAGAGTGACGCGCGCGCCTGCGCGCGATGACGACGACGCCGCAGTTGCCGTCTCGTGTATAAAGCGGTCAACAAAGCAGCGCCATGGAAAGCGGACTCCAAGGATTGCTATTTTGGTGATAAGGGGACCGGCGGCCGCTACGCTCCAAGCGGACGTCACCGTGGGGCACGCCATGGACCTCTGCAGCACCAGCCCATCGTCCTGGATGGACGGTGGCTTTTCCTGCCAAAGAGACGTGCTCTCTGCCATGGACCGTGTCCGTGAACCGCCCCGACGCTGTGCACTGCGCTCCACCTTCGCCGCCATGTGGTATCCCTTCTCGCCTTGTGTTTTCAGGGAAGAGTACCGAGGCAGGTATAAAAGGATGCCGTGTACGACCGAGGAGGGGGATGGATTCATTCTACACCCAGTCGGCTACGTCGCAAGGAAGAAGACGAAGCTCCTTCCACCATAGTCCACCATAGCCGTAGCTCAGCCCTCGGCAAGCTCATTGTACTGTAACCTCTTCAAGCAGTGCAATACACGGTGGGCCTGAACCTGGGTACGGGCTGGTGTTTACTCTCTGCCGTGCCGTTCCTCAGCGAGCTCGATGAGCACCGTCGCCGAGGTAGTTGAGGATTTGTTTGACATTGTGTTCAGCCCCTTACTCGATTCCTGGCATCAGTGAGACACCCCTAGTTCCTTGGGACCAGTTCTCTGACATTTGGCGCGCCAGGTAGGGGGCTGAGGCGCGTCTTCAACCTCTTCGACATCTCCGCGCCACGACTGACACGCGAGCGGAGCGTCTCGCCCGACGGATGTCCGGCAGGGCCAACACCGAGCCCGCCATCAACCGCAACCTGCGTGGCCGCCCACGCGCCAACCATGCTCCAGAGCGCGACGTCGACCCCGAGCCCCACGTCGAACACCCAGAGGACGGCGACGGCCACGAGGAAGCTTCATCCCAGCACCCGTCCAGGAACCCGAGCGCCTCCACGCAGAGCCGGGCTGCGCCCAGCCCAGCCACTGCGCTACTCATGGCGCAGGAGCTGCTGCGCTACCGCCCCACACAGGCGGGCCACGGCGTCTGGCTCGGACGCCTCGAGGAGCTTATCAACGCCGCTGCCGTACCTGCTCCAACGCCGGCACCCTCTCGTTCGCTGGTGCACCACTCCGGACGCGGAGGGAACATAGCGCACGGCGCTCCTCCTCCCCCTCCGCCTCCGCCGCCACCTCCTCCAGCTGGAGCACCGGCGGGGAAACACCGCGTCGCGTCGCACGCATCCTCGCCGCACGACTGCCAGATCGTGCAGCGAACACATCCAGATGCGCGCGTAGAAATCGAGCGCCAACGGGACCGCCACAACCGCGTCGTCCAGGAGATTGCAGCCGCAGGCCGCCAGAACCGCGGCGCGCTCGCTGGCGGCGCTGTGACATACGCCACAGGCTGCACCGCCTTCACCCGCAACTTGCGCCGCGTCGTCTGCCGGTGAAGTTCAAGCCAGATCTCCCTCCGCGCTACGACGGCAGGACCAACCCTCTGGAGTTTCTGCAGCTCTACACCGTCTCCATCCAAGCCGCGGAAGGCGACGACAAGGTGATGGCCAACTGGCTCTCCATGGCCCCAAGGATTCAGCGCTCTCATGGCTCATGAACCTCCCGAGAACACCATCGACACATGGGAGGAGCTCTGCAAGGTCTTCGTCGCAAACTTCAAGGGCACGTACGAGCGCGCACTCACCTACAATGATCTCCGCGCGGTGCGCCAAAAGCCAGACGAGACCCTCCGCAGGTACATCCAGCGCTTCAGCCAGGTCCGCAACAAGATCCCGAACATCCCGGACTCGCACGTCATCTCTGCCTTCAGAGAGGGCGTCACGAACCGCAGGATGCTCGAGAAGCTCGGCATCCACGACACCCTCACCTCAGTGGTGAAACTCTTCGACTTGGCGGACAAGTGCGCCAAGGCTGAAGAGGGCTCCTCTTCGTCAAGCGAAAACGGAGGAAGAGCCTCCTGAGGGGTCCAGGAGCAAGAGGAAGCCTGTCGAGAAGCGCAAGACCACCGCCGTCCTCGCGGCAGAGCCTGACGCCAAGCAGCCTCGCGAGGCCCCCCGGCGGCTGACGAGAAGAAAGTATACAATCGCCCATTCTGCGTCTACCACAACAGGAACAACCACGCGACTGAAAACTGCTGGGAGCTCAACCAACTCAGCAAGGAACGCGAGAAGAACCAAGCCGCGGCGGCCGCGGTGGAGGCCGTGGCGGCCGCGGGGCGGGCGCCGCAGCAACTACCAGCAGGGGCTCAGGCGCCCCGCGGGTGAAACAACAATCTCCCTTACGACAACCCTAGGGGCTACCAGGCCCCTCAGGGGCAATAGCGTGCATCCTCGGCGGGTCTCAGCGCCCAAGTCCAACAACCACTTCAAGCAGTTCTCTCGCGAGGTCAACGCCGCGCTTCCAGGGATTGAGGCATCCCAACCCCTCAAGTGTCGCAATACACCATCGCTTTCGACTCCAAGGACCACCCAAAGTCGACCAAGGCCGTCGGCACCATCCCCTGGTGTGCTCCCCACCATCAACAACATCGCAGTCAACAAGACACTCATAGATGGGGGTGCAGGCTTGAATGTCATCTCTGTCGAGACCTTCGAACAGCTTCAAGTGCCATACGAGTGGCTGATGCCCTCCAGGCCCTTCACCGGGGTGACAAGTGGCTCCACTACACCGCTGGGGCAGGTGAGGCTCGCGGTCACCTTCGGCACGCCGCAGAACTACCGCACCGAGCAGATCGACTTCGACGTCGCGCACATCGGCCTGCCCTACAACGCCATCCTCGGCTACCCCGCCCTCGCGAAGTTCATGGCCGTCACTCACCACGCCTACAACATCGTCAAGCTTCCAGGCAGCGGCGGCACCATCGCCATCCACGGTCAAGTCCAGGACGCAATGCGCTCTGTCGAGACCGCCTACAAGGCCGCTGCCGTGGCATTCCCTGCTGACGAGGACATGGAGCCCCTCGAGAGGCCAGCGAAGAAGAAGCAGCTGTTTTCACAGGAGCAGGCAGCTACGAAGAAGGTGTCGCTGGACGCCAGCGGCTCGGGGGCTAGCGTCACCATAGGCGCTGGCTTGCCTCCCAAATAGGAAAGCGCGCTCGTCGCCTTCCTCAGGGCAAACTCTGACATGTTCGCGTGGACACCGTCAGAGATGTCCGGAGTACCGAGGGAGGTGATCGAGCACCACTTAGCCGTGTGTCCAAACGCACGCCCAGTGAAGCAGAAAGCGCGGGCGCCAGAGAAGCAAGAGTTCATCATCAAGGAAGTAGAGAAGTTGAAAGAAGCACGCATAATTCGAGAAGTTGCACACCCCACATGGCTCTCCAACACGGTGGTCGTCCCAAGCACACCGGGGCGGCAGGCTCTGCATCGACTACACCGACATCAACAAGGCCTGCCCCAAGGACCCGTACCCGATGCCCAGAATAGACCAAATCGTGGACTCCACCGCCGGCTGCGATCTCCTCTGTTTTCTGGATGCCTTCTCAGGCTACCACCAGATCAAGATGGCGAAGGAGGATGAGGAGAAGACAGCATTTCTCACCCCTTGTGGTGTGTATTGCTACGTCTGCATGCCTTTCGGCCTGAAGAACGCCGGCGCCACCTTCCAGAGGCTCATGAGGACGGCCTTGGGGGCTCAGATGGGGAGAAACGCAGAAGCCTACGTCGACGACATCGTGGTCAAGACTCGCGAAGAGCACACCCTCATGGAGGACCTCGGGAGACCTTTGCCAACCTGCGCAAGGTAAACTGAACCCCGCCAAGTGCGTCTTCGGGGTACCATCAGGCAAACTCCTCGGGTTTCTAGTGTCCCACCGTGGCATAGAGCAAATCCCGACAAGATCAAGGCCATAGAAGAAATGCAGCCACCTCGTCGCCTCAAGGACATGCAACGCTTGGCGGGATGCATGGCCAGCCTAGGCCGCTTCATCTCCAAGTTCGGCGAGAGGGCGCTGCCATTTTTCAAGATCATGAAGAGGTCTGGCACGTTCAAGTGGACACCGGAGGCGGACAAGGCATTTGAGACCTGAAGAAGTACTTGGCCAGTCCACCTGTCATGGTCGCCCCAAGGCCCGGCGAGCATCTGAAGCTGTACTTAGCAGCCACTCCACAAACAGCAAGCGCGGTCTTGGTGGCAGAAAGGGAAGAGCCAGTCCTCGCCAAGAAGGACACTGCCACGCCAAGCCCAGAGCCTCCCGACAAGGAAGCACCCTCTTCAGGCCCCGAGCCTCAAGTCGAGCCCGCGCAACCAGCAGGCACCCTCGCCGAGGGTTCGCCACAAGAAAACCTCGACAAGGCCCCTGAAGAGCCCAGCGCTGCACCCATCGACAACGCTTGTCGAGCATCCCGTCTACTTCGTCAGCACGGTGCTGCGAGATGCTCGCGAGCGATACACCATGCAGCAGAAGCTCCTCCTCGCGCTCCTCATTGCTTCCAGGAAGCTGCGCCACTACTTCCAGGGCCACCCCATCACGGTGGTCACATCATTCCCCCTGGAGCAAATCCTGCGCAACCCAAACGCCACTGATCGCGTCGCAGGGTGGAACATCGAGCTGCAACCCTTTGGCCTGCGCTTCGACACCACCAGAGTCATCAAAGGAAGGGCGTTGGCGGACTTCGTCGCCGAATGGACGGACACGCAGCAGGAAGAGCCTCAAGAGGCAGAAACCACGCCGTCTGGAGACACAGTGCCAAACCACTGGACCATGCACTTCGACGGGGCATTCGCATGCCAGAACGCAGGGGCTGGCGTCGTCCTGACCTCACCAAAAGGCGACAAGCTCTTCTACGCCGTCCAGCTGTGCTTCACGACTGACAAGGTCTCCAACAACATCGCCGAGTATGAAGGCCTCCTCGCCGGGCTCAGAGCCGCAATCGCCCTCGGCATCAAGCACTTACTCATCAAGGGTGATTCCCAGCTCCTCGTCAACTTCTCCAACAAGAGCTACACGCCTAAGGACGGTCACATGACCGCTTACCTCGAGGAGGTTCGCAAGCTCGAGAAGCACTTCAAGGGATGGAGCTCAGGCACATCCCCGAGGAGAACCAGGAGGCTGATGACATCGCCAGGCGAGCGTCGCGGAGAGAGGCCCAGCAGGCAGGCGTGTTCGAGGAAAGGCTTACCAGGGCGTCGGTGAAACAGCCAAAAGAAGCAGCCGCGTGGACATCGACGAAGAGCTCCCATTAGCACCAACATCTGGAGCACCGAGCTGCGGTCCCCCTCAGGAGAACGCCTGTTGTTAGCCATGACACACAAGAGACTGGTTGGATCGACGAGATCAAGGAGTACCTCAGGGACGGAGTCCTCCCTGAGAGGATGCAGAAGCAGAGAGAATTGCTCGACAGGCCAAGTCATACTGCCTTCACGAGGGAGATCTGTACCGCAAACGTCCAAATGGAGTTGCATTGAAATGCGTCCCCCTGAAGAAGGCCGCCAGCTGATCAGGACATACACAGTGGAGAGTGTGGCCATCATTCATCCTCGCGCACCCTCGCGGGGAAGGTCTTCAGGAGTGGATTCTACTGGCCCTCAGTGCTTCAGGATGCAACCACCGTTGTCCAAGCTTGCGAGGCATGCCAATTCCACGCCAAGCAGGTCCACAGCCTGCACTGGGGCTCCAAACCATCCCGCTCTCCTGGCCCTTCGCGGTCTGGGGGCTGGACATCCTGGGACCGTTCCCACGCTCCAGCGGGGGCTACCGCTACCTCTACGTCGCCATTGACAAGTTCACCAAATGGGCGGAGGTCGAAGCGGTGCGCAGCATACCGGCGAGATCAGCGGTGAAATTCATCAGAGGCCTGGCCTGCCGCTTCGGCGTGCCAAATCGCATCATCACCGACAACGGCTCACAGTTCACCAGTGGCATCTTCAGGGCCTACTGCGAAAGCCTCGGCACCCGGCTCTGCTTCGCCTCGGTGGCTCACCCACGAAGCAATGGGCAGGCTGAGCGAGCAAACGCTGAAGTGCTCAAGGGCCTCAAGACAAGAAGCTTCAACCGCCTCAAGGCCCACGGCAAGAACTGGATTGAAGAACTCCCATCTGTGCTCTGGTCCATCCGCACCACTGCCACAAACCCACTGGAGAAACGCCGTTCGCCCTCGTCTATGGCGCTGAAGCAGTCCTCCCCACCGAGATCAAGCATGGGTCCCCGGATCCTCGCTTTCAACGAGGACAACCAGAAGAACTCCACAACGACGACCTGCTGCTGCTCGATGGACTACGTCGCCGTGCTGCCCTCCGGGCGGCAAAGTACCAGCAAGATCTGCGCCGCTACCACAGCCGCCACATACGCCCGCGCACCCTCGAGACAGGCGATCTCGTCCTGAGGAGGATACTCTCCAGAGAGGGCCTCCACAAGCTCTCGCCCATGTGGGAAGGCCCCTACAGGGTCACGCACATCGCCAGGCCCGGCGCGGTACGACTCGAGACGGAAGACGGCATCCCGGTCAAAAACCCGTGGAACATCGAGCATCTACGCAAGTTCTACCCGTGATCACGTCGCGGCAGGCATTTTTTGTCTCAAGAGGGAAGTATGCATCTTCACCTCCCAGCTTCACAAAAGCTTTCCCTCCACGAGGGCCACCTCCACTGAGCTCTCTCTACAACGCGTCGCCACGGGCCGCGAGAAGCCTCAGCCACTCCGTGTGGAACCCCATGCCCAGACATGGCGGACTTTATCTTGGCCACACCAAGTGTAATGAACAATTTCGGTTCAGCATGAACCTTTGCGCCTCAGCGCCGTTATGAAATATTGCTGTGGTGAGTTATTTTTCTTACGTTCATTCGCGCTCACATTTTCCCCATGCGCACCTCGCGAGCGGGGGCTGAGCACGGTGCCTGTGCCTCGGGAACATCCCAGCAGCATCGCAAAACCCAAAGGATCCGAGCTCTAACTCGTGGTTCTCCGCCCACGATCGTTATCTCACCAAAGAGCTCTGACTCATGGGCCTGCTCCCATGCACGTCACCTCACCAAGGACCTTGGTGCTTACTCTCCTCGTGAAACACATGAGGAAACCTATGAGCGCGCATGAGTTGTACAACCGTGCATTGCTTGTGGGTATGCCTCTTTGTCCAACGCAGGCAACAAGACGCCCTACAAGGCTGCGGAACTCCAAACAGCCTCAGGCAACCTCGAGAGGGAAAACGCCTCACCAGGGAACATAGCACCCTCTACGAGACAAACGTCACGCAAAGCTAAGTCCAGAACTTATGCCTCATGAGCTTTCTCTCTCGCTGGTTTTGTCGCCCCTCGAGACTCTCTTTTCTCTCTTACGACTCGTGGGCTGCTTGCACGTCAAAGGGGAGCTCCCGAGCATCGTGCCTCGAGAGCTCTTACCTCTCTAAGCCTTACGCACCTCCCGGCCTTATCGAGCCCTGACTCCGGCATACCGAAGCGGCGGTGCTATTGCGCTGAAAGCAGGGTCCTAACGACGTAGAGCGAAAGGCCTCCCGAGGGGCACTCACACTTGCACATAATAAAAGTGTCTTACAAGCCATCTATTATATTATTAAAACAACAAACAAATAACGGTGGAAATTTATCACCCTAAAGCTTAGACGTATAAACGGTGGAGATTTACCACGTATAGAAAGGTAAGGACGGATATAGGTGACTAGCCAAACCGCACATGCAATCGTGAAACAAAAGGATTCCAATAAAATAAAGAATTTTTAGAAAGTACACGGATAGAGTCCGGCGTCAAAGCAATGTGAATTCAAAAGGAACATCGATCCACACCTCAATGCGAACTCTGTAATTGGTCCATTGATATAAGCACATATACGTTAGCACAGACCTCAAAAGAAATACACGCTCGCACGCTTGGACACCCAGCGAATCGGAATAAAAACAAGATCTCGGCGAATCGAAGCCATGACAGGGAGGCGCTCCACAACGGATCGAAGGCTCGCCAACAATTTTTTCTTCCATCAGCAAATCGATGGCACGAGCAGGTGCAATATTGCTGCAGTCGCTTGCATCGGCAAGTCGACGGCACGCCAGGGCAGCCAGACGCCGGCAGATGAAAGAAGATTGAGGCGGCGTAATGTTTTGACAATAATGGCCTGATCGCGCAGCACGGCGAAACAATTGGAAAAGTCGACGGCACGCCAGGGCAGCCGGACGCCAGCAGATCAATGACAATTGAGGCGGCGTAATGTTTTGGCAATAGTGATCTGGTCGCGTAGCACGGCGAAACAATTGGAAAACAAGACTAGGAAGGGAAAAAGCTTCGGGCAGGCGAGAGACGGAGCACGTCATGGCGGCCGGCCGTGGTCAGCGGCCAAAGAACGATCGTTGGCATACCTTAATTCATGCGCTTCTGCATGCAAACGAAGAGCTAAAGCAAGACTTAAGTGGCGCAGCTGGCGTCAAGTCGATCTGGAGATGCCAGCGTCCATTGCCAGGGCCCGTGCAAGGTCTCCAACTAGCTCCATACAGCATACATACAATATGCAGCCGACGCCATGTGTTATCCCTTCCCTCCTTGTGTTTTCGGAGAAGAGGACCGAGGCAGGTATAAAAGGAGGCCGTGTACGACCGAGGAGGGGGATGGATTCATTCTACACCCAGTTGGCTACGTCGCAAGGAAGAAGACGAAGCTCCTTCCACCATAGTCTACCATAGCCGTAGCTGAGACCTCGGCAAGCTCATTGTACTGTAACCTCTTCAAGCAGTGCAATACAACATAGCAGGACGTAGGGTCTTTACACCTCACGGTGGCCCTGAACCTGGGTACGGGCTGGTGTTTACTCTCTGCCGTGTCGTTCCTCAACGAGCTCGACGAGCACCGTCGCCGAGGTAGTTGAGGATTTGTTTGACGTCGTGTTCAGCCCCTTACTCGATTCCTGGCATCAGTGAGACACTCCTAGTTCCTTGGGACCACTTCTCCGACAGGTATAGAGAGAGAGAGGATATGGGTATATAGTCAAAAAAATTGTGCTTTCCTAGCTAACTCAAAACTGGACACTCATATTTTGATTCGCATACATTTACATGTAAGTACATTATGCCATTGAGTGTAGTTACTAATGCATGCTCTGCATCAAATCCATGAGCACCCCGTCGGCATGTAGCAAATCCTCGAGCGTGGCGGCCATAAATGGGGATATGGGGCGACAGCGGGCTCACCGGCGACGAGGTTAGCGGAGGTGGGGCGATGGGGGTGGCCGAGCTAGGTCGAGGCACCAGTGGAGCTAGGTTTGGTCTTTAGAGGTCGCGGATGAGCTCGGAGGCGGTGAATAGGTCCCCGTCAGAAGAGTAATTTCCTTGGCGGCGCTGCGGCGGGAGCACCCGTATCGGATCGATTTCGGCGGAGATAGGTGGTGCCGGGAGTAGGAGGAGGGCGCGGGGGTCACAGAGGTGGGGGCGACCATCGGGAGGTGCGCCGGAGGTGGCGATTCTTGCGACGGGAGATGGCGTCGTTGATGCTGACATAGCACTTATGGCAATCCATACGTATTACTAACGCCAAACTCATTTGTAGGAAGATTTATCTTGTATGCATTATCCTTTATCTTGGCAAGAACCTTATATGGACCGTCACCACGCGGCATCAACTTAGACTTGCACTGAAGAGGAAATATGTGTTTGTGGAAGTGCACCCAAACCATGTCGTCGGGCTGAAAAATCACCTCCTTTCTTTTGTTGTTCACATGTCCAGCATTGGACTTGCCTTTCTTAACTATTGCTTCTTTTGCTTTCTAATGTATCATCCTTATAAAATCTGCACGCTTCGAAACCTCCATGTTCACCCTTTCTTGTGTTAGAAGCAGCAGCAAGTTAAGTGGTGTAATGGGTTTGAAACCATAGACCACCTCAAGCGGACATAGCTGCATGGTTGAGTGCACCACCCTTTTATATGCAAACTCCACATGCGGCAAACAATCTTCCCACTCACACAGATTTTTCTTTATCATAGCTCGCAGCAACGTTGAGAGTGTGTGATTCACCACCTCCATTTGCCCATCAGTTTGGGGATGACAAGTAGTACTGAACAACAACTTTGTTCCTAGCTTGCCCCAAAGTATCTTCCAAAAATAGCTCATGAACTTCACGTCACGGTCAGAAACAATCGTCCTTGGTACACCATGTCCCTGAAAACAGATTAGCAATATACGACGCATCGTCGCTTTTGTCGCAGGCAATAAAATGTGACATCTTAGAAAAACGATCCACTATCACAAAAATAGAATCATGTCCTTTCCTGGTTATAGGCAATCCTAACACGAAATCCATGCTTATCTCCTCCCATGGAGTAGTAGGTGCAGGAAGAGGAGTATACAAATCGTGAGGCTTCAGCTTGGACTTTGCCTTGTTGCAAGTAATACAACGTCTCACAAATCTGTCCACATCATGCCTCATTCGTGGCCAATAAAAATGGTCATCAAGCATCAACAATGTCTTCTCACGTCCAAAATTTCCCATCAAACCGCCGGCATGTGATTCCTACAACAACAACAAACGCAAGGACGATTCTGGCACACAACTTTGTAACATGAAATAAGCACCCATCATGTATATGGTATTTTTCCCACGCTTTATCAGCAGTACACTTATCAAAAGGCGTGGCAAAATCAGTATATGTAGCATATAAATCACACAAACTCTCTAAAGCAGGAACTCGCACATCAAGTTGTGTCCAATGTTGGGGATATCGCTTATCGGGAACTTATCGGTCGACCCAAGATAAGGGATAAATCGGCCGATTTATCGGCATATCGGCTGATTTATCGACATATTTATCTTATCGCTCAGACACTGATAAGAGATAAATCGGATGATAAATCGGAATATCAGAAGATATCTTGAACAGTGGTTGTGTCAAAAGCATACTTTTCCTAGAGAGTGCATCAGCAACAATATTATCTTTACCCTTCTTATGTTTGATGATGTATGGGAAAGACTCAATAAACTCAACCCACTTAGCATGTCTTCTATTGAGTTTGGATTGACTTTTCAAATACTTCAACGCTTCATGATCAGAATGTATGATAAATTCTTTTGGATACAAATAATGTTGCCAAACCTCAAGCACATGTATAAGAGCATACAATTCTTTATCATAAACATGATAGTTCAATTGTGCACCATTCAATTTTTCAGAAAAATATGCAATCGGTCTACCCTCTTGCATCAACAGACCTCCAATTCCAATACCACTAGCATCACACTCAATCTCAAATTGCTTATTGAAATCAGGAAGTACTAAACAAGGTGCAACAGTTAAACGGCGTTTCAGTTCATCAAAAGCGATATCTTGGGCTGCGCCCCACACAAATTCTACACCCTTTTTAGTGAGTCATTTAAAGGTGCAGCAATTGTACTTAAGTCTTTCACAAAACATCGATAAAAACCAGCAAGATCATGAAAACTTCGTACTTGAATAACATTCAACAGAGTAGGCCAATTTTTACTAGCTTCAATCTTAGATTCATTTACCTCAACTCCCTTCTAGAATCTGAACGTATTCTAGAATTATGACCTTGTCTTTGCAAAACATGCATTTTTCCAGATTACCAAATAATTGATTAGCACGCAACACAAGCAAGACCTGTCTAATATGATCAACAATGTTCAGATTCATTGCGGCTGTAAACAAGAATATCATTAAAATACACAACCACAAACTTGCCAATGAATTTCCTCAAAACATCTAAAGATATAAACGGTGAGACCCATTGGAGGATCCTCAACTAGTTGGCCTTTCTGGCCGTCCGATCCTCCCCGCAATGTGCCTCCGCTCCGTCCGATTGCTGCCGGCTCCTGGAGTCGGATGAATAGGGATTTTCAAATTCGCTAACCGTACCAACCTTATTGCACCCACTCTCGCTGACATCCTACGTGGATCGCCGCTGTAGTTCGAGGGCCCACTAGTCAGCCTCACGCTGCGCGTTTAATCGGTGTGGCGGACGGGCCTGCGCGGTGCAGATTCGCTCTGCGGTCCTCCCATTGGTTGAATTTGTAGTTTTACCGTAATGGGTTTTAGCGGTGCCCCTCTCGGATAGGTTTCTGCGTACGTGCTTCCTCCCCCTCTCTCTCGCCGACGATGGGCTCCATCCGGCCAGCGGCCCACATGTCGGTTGCCCTGCATGTTTGCGTCGTCGTTCTCTACCGTGCGTGGGTGCTCGCTGCCGTATTTTCTACAGTATGTCGGGGCACGGTGGGTATTTCACGTACGTTGCACTGTTTGTCATGTCAGAGAGAATTCGGGCCCGATTTCTCCATCCGAGGTGGCATGCCTCTATTCGTTGCCGGTACATTGCACTTTGGTGGTAGTCAGAATGCCCGTTTTTGCGGCACACTGGCGGTGTTGCAAGTGGTAGCCGGCCTAGATACATTGCACCAGAAACGGCGGTATATAGGCATTTTTCTGGATCGGATGGTTACTGCAGCTCTCATTTTCCCCCTTTTCTGCTTCCTCGTTGTTCTTGCTCCGTCTTTTTTTTTTAGCTCTGCCGGTATTCCATGGAATCCGTTTGCTGTTCTTCTGATCACGGTTGTTCCCGTTAAGATCAGGGTGGGTTGTCTCAACATGTCTTGCGTTATCTATTTTTGGACGATTTTTGTTCATGTTGTTGATCATGTGCTTGATCCGTGTTCATTTGTTATTTCTTGGTTATGTGGTTTGTTTTTTCCTGTTCTATCGGTTTCTAACATTTTTGTTTGTTTCTCTGCTTTTTCGCAGGTCGGCAGCTAACTGGTTTTTCTTTCGTCTGTTTAAGGATGGTTTTGTTGAGATGCTTCCGTTTACTTATTTTGTTCGGTTTGCACGGTTTGTTTTCTTATTAATTTGCGTATTTCTAGTTTCCTTTTTGTTTGGGAGGTGTTTTTGCGTTTTAGTATTATTGGGTTACCTTTTGTATGGGGGCGATATCTTTTTTCCTTCGTTTCTTCTTCCTCTCTGTTCTTGCTCTGTTTTACTGTTAATCCGTCTGATCGGTTCCTTTTGTTGTTTGTTCTTGTGATTGTTTTTGGGTGTTTAATTAGTTTTGTTGTCCACGGCCCTCGTGTTCTCTTTTGTATTTCTGATCCATTGATTTCACTATTTCCTATGTTGATGCAGGCCGAGTTCTTGCTGCGGATCGATCGTGCATGTGTGCCGGCTTCACCCAGGGTTGTAAAATCAGGTATTTTTTCCGTTTTGGATTTTGTTCGTCCTGTTTTGAATCGTTGTGTTTCGTGCACGTGTTCGCTTTCCATGGATGTTTTACTGCGGTGTTTCATGTGTTCCCTTTTGTTTACGGATCGTTGATTTCTATTGTGTTCCTGCCGTGTGCTAACTGTTTTTTCTTTTGTTCTTCGCTACCTTGATGCAGTGCGGTCTATTGATGTAGATTTACGTTCTACCTGTTTTCGTTTGGTTTGTGTGTTTCTTCTATTGCTTGATTTGTTTTTACTCGTATCATTTCGTGCCGGCTTCATCCCGGTGGTAAATACATTTTGTTTCTTTCGTTTCTGATCGGGTTCATCTTGATGCGCCTTCTTTCCTCGGTTTCTATTAGTTATTGGGTTTTTGTTTGTGTTTTTTTTGTCGGTTGCTTTGTTTGTTCGTAGGTCATCGGCTAATGGGTTTGCCTTTTTCCGTTTGAGTTCAGTTCCGTTTTGCTCGGCTTGAGGGTTTTAGCTGTGTTTTAGTCTTTGTCCTTCTTTCTTTATTCATCTTGCTGCCGTGCGTTTTTCTTTGTTACAGTGTGTACTTTCTGTTGTCCATTCTTTGTTTATATTGCTGACCGTGCGGTGGATTTTGTTCTTTTGTATTTGTTGCTTTTTCGGTTTGTTCCTTCTTTTGTAATTCTGGATGTGTTCGGTTATTTTTTTGGTATCTTTATGCGAGTTTTGGCGTTTGTCGTACCTGCCGGTTCACATGGTATGGTTGTCCAATCCGTTTTTACATTACGTTACTTAAGTTTGTGCTCTGTTTTTTACCTGTTTGTGCGGTGGGTTTGCCTTTTTTCTGTCGCATTTATTGGGTGATGCTATTTGCGATATAGGGGCAGGGTAGGGAAATGTATATCGGAAATCCCTTTTAGGGTCGGTGTGATTTCGGTGAGTTTTTATTTTGATTTCTCTCCTTTTCTAGGTTTCCAAAAGAGGTTTAAAATAGGAGTTCAAAAGAGTTTGTGAAAGTATTAAAAATAGATAGGATATGGAGCACATCGTACATCACTGGTTTTGTGTTTGTGTTCCTTAAGCCGTAGCCGACTCCCGGGGAGTCAGTTGGACGACTCCCGGCGAGTGGTCTGGTCGACTCCCCGGGAGTCGGCAGGGCTCACCTTCTCCATGAAAGAGAAAATAAAAAACATTTGCGCCAAAAATAACATGAACTTCACGGGTGAAAAATATCGGAAACAGCTTGGGGACAGGTTGACAAATATTTTGAGTACGTGTAAAAACAGTATCAATTTTCTGGCAAGACTTCTTCTTTACCACCTGTCGAGCTGACTTCTTTCTTACCGATAGACTACTGTGGGTTATTGTCGGTACTGGTCGACTCCTGGTAGTCGGCCAGACTATTGTGGGTTTTTTGTCGCTACTGGTCCACTCCCGGGGAGTCGGAGTCGACAACGTCGTTTTGTGCATTAAGACGTCACCCTGGAGTCGGCGGTGTCGGTTTGTGCACTAAGACAGCACCCTGGAGTCGGCTAGATCGGGTTATGCATTAAGACGGCACCCTGGAGTCGGCGGTGTCGGTTTGTGCACTAAGACGGCACCCTGGAGTCGGCTAGATCGGGTTGTGCATTTCCGACCACGGACAGCCGGCGCAGATGATACCCAAATAAATTAACAACCCGTAAGACAGATGGGAGAATAAATCACAGGTCAATAAACAATAGAACGAAATAAAACAAACAGAAGAAAAAAGTAGAACACAAATAAAGCAACAACAGAAGCTAACCGACCTCATGAAGATAGAAATGCCCATATCGGTCGAGCAGAATGCTTTCGAACCCTCGGTCACCCCTAAACACTGCTTTCGTTTTACCCATACGTACGTACCTGTAGTTGGTAAACACAAACACCCCACCCTAGATATTTTTCAAATGTTGAAACCCTAAAGCAGTGAAAGGACAGGCACACTACGTATGGACTGGCACACTACCTGTTGAACCCCTAAAGTAGTGAAAGGATCCAACAAAGATATTTTTCAGTTTTTCAAAAATATAGTACTGATATGGTACAGATGTAGCCGTATGTGAATTAGAGTGTGGATAGACTATTGAGGGTTCTATCCACACTACTGGTGTTTTGATTTTGATTTGTCTTGCTAGATCGCTTTTTCTTTGTTTGTTTTCCTTCGACCAGTCGACTCGCCGGGAGTCGGGTTTTTGTCGGTATTGGTCGACTCCCGGGGAGTCGGGGAGTCGGCTACAATGCACGCCGCCATCCAATGGTGAATTGCGACTTGAAGAAGTGATCCATGTATAAGAAAATTGTATGAAAATGAAATCTGCTCCACCGTTTAGCACCCCCTAATGGGTCATGCATGTCCTACTACACAGGACAGTCGGCAGTAACAACAATTTCATTCTCGCGTTTCCTTCTTACGGCGACTCCAGGGACTCGGCGCCATCTGAAGGCCAAAGGACGCGTCAACAATAAAGAGTCACGAAACAAATTCAATAACGTGCCAATAACTCTACCAACCTACCACGCTCATTACTCCTTCAACTTCAATGTGCTGGCAGGGACCCATCTTCCATTTGATTCAGGCATTGGCTATTAGAGCATCTCCAAGAACATTGGTATATTGGATTAGCATAGTATATTGGTTAGAGCATCTCCAAGAGCATTCCTATATTGGATTGCTAAAATTTTGTTATAAGAAGAGGAGAGAGAAGATTTAGCAATCCAAAATGATATCTGCTTTGCTAAAAGATGAACCCGGGTATACGGCGTGTCGCCATAAGAGTGTATCTTCAAACTTTTCGTTCCTCATTGTCTTTCTGTTTGGTTTTCTTTGTTTATTCTATTTCTCGCTTTTTTCGGTGGTTCTGTCCTTCCGCTCGTGCTGCTTCCGTCGAGTATGATGATATATGCTGGTAACGTATATGTCACCGAAAGACGTGGGTCTCTCATTTCGACTGCTACATGTGACGATGTTGAACGAGGAAGTTATGACCGTGGAGTCAGACGCGTGGAGTTGGACGCCTGGTTTGACCCAAAATCGTCGGGGTTGGCCTTCTTTGTTTTATTGTGCAGCGGGATTGTCCAATTTTTTTTTTTTTGCGAAACATGATAATTGTTTGCTTGCCACTCGCTGTTGCCTTTATTGCATCCATACTGTATGACGATATATACTGGTAACGTATATGTCATCGACAGGGTCTCTCATTTCGACTGCCGTTCCGCCCAGAGTGGAGAACAACCGTGTAGTTCTGCCCACAGTAAAACGTTCTCTCATTTCGACTGCTGTTCCACCCAGAGTAGTGGCGTCTCCGCCGTGGAGTCGGACGCCTGGTTTGACCCAAAATCGTCGGGGTTAGCCTTCTTTGTTTTACTGTGCAGCGCGATTGTCCAATTTTTTTTTCAGTTAGCTCTGACTGCTACCGTGTGCTTTTTTTACTGTTGGTACAATAAATTAAGATGGATGATAGCACGATATAAAAGATTTCATTACAGAACGTTTCACACTTCGTACAATCAACAAAATGTTCACATTCACATCATCAACATGGTAAAAGAAACTGACGGCTAGATTTCATAAGATAAACATGAAAGTTTGTAAAACATGAAATATGGCCCTCGAGGATCTAGGAAGCCCGTTTGCGCTTAGCCATTTCGATCTGCTTGTCGAGGCTCTCCTGTTCGTGGGTCAAAGCTTCATTTTGCAGGATCAATACTTTATTGCGCTCGATCCCGAGCTTGATCTCGAGGTCCAAAACCTTCTTTGATAGATCATGATTGCTGGCCATCATCTTCTTCAGTTCTTCATCCTGCTTCATTGCCGTGTTCTGCACCTTGAACAACCGCTCTCTCGCCTCTATTGTCTGGTCGAGGTTCCTGCTGGCGAGCTTGAGGGCCGCAGCTAACTCATCTGTAATCTCGAGGTTCCTCACCTTCAGTGAGGCGATCACCTCAGACTCTGACGTCGGCTTCGATTCATCGGTCTTGTACACACGTAGTTGCATCAGATCGATGAACGGAACTACGTTAAACCAAATGCAAATTGCTTAAAACGGATTCAAAGAAATGAAAGCAGAGAAGGAAGTAAGAAATCACTTGGAAGTAGAGCGCGTCTCCCGTGCAGCCATTGTTGGGGAAGGAGAACAGATAGCGATGGATGTACCAGAGATGGAAGGTGGTCAGGTAGGCGGTCATGGGGGACTTGGTGAAGGTGCGTGTAGTTGCCCCTCTATTTAATCACAGGAGAGAAGTGGCGGTTGCGGAGAAGCCGAGGAGTTAACGCATCCCCACGTCGTCACTCCCCACTAAGCACGCATGCCCGTATGGCCACTATGTCTCATCTCTATCGCATACGTGGAAACCGAGGAATTTACCTTCCCCACGGTTAATTTATGACGTGCGACGGTTCAAGTTTTACCATATCTTCTCAACCTCGACGGTTCCACCGCGTTTCATCGCTTCTTCTCACGTTTCTCAGATTACTCTATTTTTGGGTTTTTTTCGCAATGAACTAATGTTTGTCGTGTTTGTTGACTTCTTAGGATTTAGATTTAAGGGTTTTAAAGGGTTTTGCGGCAGTGAGGTTATACTTTTGTTAAATGTGTTTGTGACTATTATTGGTCTAAGTATCCCGAGGTTATTTTTTGTTTATCGTTTGTCTAATTGAGTTTTTGGCTTTATATATGGATTTATATTTTTCTAACCGTTAATTATTTGCATTGTGTATGGCGTGGCGTCAGCAAAGGGCTTGGGGGGTCGTGCGCCAAGGCGCACCCCTAAATCTAGTGGTTCATTAATCTCATGAACATACTAGGTGCATTAGTGTAACATCCCAAAAATGTAACCCAACTATATTGCTTGTTCTTTTTAATTTTAGCATCATCATGACATCATAATCATTTGTTCATATCACTTAATATTTTATTTCCATGCACTTTTAAACAAAACCTATATTTTTGTGTTGTTACTTGTTGCTCAAATACTACAGTGGACTTAACAAAATTATGTGGCTCAAATAAAAATATTTGCAAAAGGGTTCAATTCAAAATTCAACTTCTTTTAGTTTTTACAAATTAAAACAGAAAACAGTAAAAAAAAAAGGTGAGCCTGGCCGAAGTGGGCCAAGCCCACCTTCGGCCCAGCCCATCTTCCCCTGTCGCTCTCTTCCTCCCCTGTACGGAGAGAGAAAGGAGGCACGCACATGGCGCCGTGGCCGTGGCGCCCACCGGCCAGCGCCCTGCTCTCCGCCTTTTTCTCCCCCTTTTAAACAGCCCCGGCGACGCCAAACCCTAGCCCTAGTTTCCCCCTTCCTCTTTTCCTCGCCGCCGCCTCCATCTCTTCTTCCACGCGCAGCCGATGCCATGGCCGAAGCGAGCTCGAGCTCTCGCCCCGCGTAGTCGGACCGCCTCCTGCTCGTCTACCTCGCCACCAGCTGAACCTCGTTGCCCGCAAGAACTTCTTCTCTGGAGCCAGACCCGGGAAACCGCGACATGCAAGAACGAGCTCGACGTCCCCGACGCCGTCCGCCGCTCTCCTTCGTCTTCTCCGTCAAGCTCCGATCATTGCAGTCGACCCCAAGCCGTCTCCTTGCGCCACCAAGCTCGGGGTGAGCTGCCGCCTCCGAAATTCCCCTTCTCCCTCTCGATCACTTCCTGGAACCGTCGATCTGCCCGAAGCCGGTCTCGGCATCGACATGGCCGCCGCCATGTCGATCAAGAATGCGAGCCGCGCGTCCGTCTTCCTCTGCTCCAGCACGCGCACGGCTACGGCCTCTACACCCGCACTCGTTTGCACCCACGCACACCCACGGAGCGCCGCCAGAACGAGGTCGCCGCCGTCCACATCGCCGCCGCCATGCCACTTTCGAAAGCCGGAGCCTTTTCTTCAGTTTCGTCAGAAAGCCACTGCACCACCTCAAAACCTCGTCGATCTCTAACCTAACAGATCCACCGCACCAGCCCAGTGGCAACGGCCACGATCTCTCCAGCGCAACGTCGCGGGTTCGACTCCCCGCAGACGCAAAGGCGAAACCTTTTTCCTCTCTTCCACCAGCTGATAGGCGGGCCCCACCGGTAGGTGACCGTGGCGGCCAGCGCAGCCTCACACGCCCAGTCATCGCCAGCGTGGCGCTCGGGCCCGCATGGCAGTGGCACTGGCTCGCCTGCCTCAGTGACAAGATCTGGACCTGGATTCTTGCGTCCAGGCCCCTGGCCTTTCTGTTTTGCACCAACGTCCTCCAAAACTTTCTGTTCTTCATGGATAGGTCCCTGGAACTTTTCAGAAAAACCCCTAACTTTCAAACCTTTATAACTTTTAAATTATAACTCCAAATTAAATATTTTAAATATGTTTTCATATCAGAAAAATGTCACCTATCTAAATTTAGACTTTGTTTCTGGTTTTTAAATACTTTAAAATGTGACAAACTTTTAAATACATTAAATTTATGTAAACTTGCAAAATTCATAACTTTTGTTGCACTACTCCAAATTTTGCAAATAAAATATCAAACTGAAGCTAAAATCATAAACTTCCTGTTCATTGCATTTGCATGCATATTTAAGCAACTTAAATTTTCGAATTAATTGGAATCACCTTGTAATTAAATCTTTGCAGATGGGGTTCTTTTCCTAATTGCTTTTAAATGGCAATGACTCCATTTAAATTGTTCTTGCATGCAAAATTTGTAATTAATATGAACATTTAACTTGTCATGCATCATCCCATGCTTGCGCATTTTTATTCCTTGTATTGATTGTGTTCTATCTTCCATGTTTGGTGTTTGTTCTCGGTAGACAACGCGGTGACCGTTGAGTACTCTTTCTCTGCTGAGGACCCTGCCCAGTGCCAGGCTACTGAGTTGCCAGGCAAGCTTTGCTCACTTGTTACCATAACATTGTCTTCCATTCTTGCCGTTGTTCTATGCTATCCTTACATTACGATGCTTGTGTCTCGATCCCATTAATGTTTACCATGCAGCCACATACAGCCTTATCCCCATATCCTATCACCCTGTTGCTTGTTTACTGTTGGCCTTGAGAGTCATAGATGCATGCTTAGGTCTGTTGTCGCAAGTCTGTCTATTCTTATGTATCACCTGCTTAGTATGATAGTTTGGTTCACTTACTTAATATAATGATAATGTTTGTGGGAAATGAACTAAATGATAAGGCACCCGGTGGAAGGCCAATTCGTTGATGTTTTGTTCTGCTGAGTGTCGCACTAGGAACTCAGTTCTTGTCCTCTTATCCAAGTACAAGCGCACTTCCCACTCGTGGGTGGTCCTATGGAACCCCCCTCGACTCTGACCGAAACTTCAGCTTGTCCAGGTGCCACAACTAGTTCGGGCTTTCCATTTGCTCATATGCATGTGCATGTTACTTATGATGAGAGGTTCTATGATATGGGGGTACATATAGGTGCGATGCGACGCTGGGTGGGTATACCCATGGCCTCTGCCCACTTAGTGCGTAGGCGCAAACGATTGAGTCCACTACGGAGGTATCGGCCGGACTCTGGACGCAGGTAACAACTCAGATGGATGGCACCCTGGACTTGCTGTAGTGAAAGAACAGAATCGTGTTGAGAAGCCCTACCTTTTATCTGGGTTTCTCAAACGTGTATGGGCTAACCATGGTGCATCCCTGCAGGGTCAAATCTTTTCGAGAAGCCGAGTCCGCGGTTATGGACAACTTGGATCGGATGCTGGCTAACAAGATCATAGACAACTTACACCTAATGATTCTAATTAATTTTGACTAGTAAGTTAGACTTACTTTCACAACAATATGTAACTAAAATTTGACAACTGCGTGAGTTTCCCTCGATTGCATCCTCATACTTGGTTGAGGGGATGAATCTGGGAAGTGTTATGTTTGGTGTTAGAAACTAGTTGTTTCCGATGCGCTCTCTTATCCCTCTCCAGTAGACGGAAGTTGTAGAGTGTCTCTATAGGTTGTTTAGTGCTGCGGCTGCCGCTCAGTCCACCTTCCCTTACTTTTGGTAGTCTTTGTGTTGGTATCTTTTGAGCATTGCTTGCCAGGCGGTTGTGCCTGACCCAACTTTGGGTTGTACTCTTTCGTGCAGTTGACGACTTTCAGAAGGATCCCTAGGGAGGTTACTTTGTTGAGTACGACCACGACGCCTTCGACGAGTAGTTAGCGTTCCAGGGTGGACCCTGTGGACTTCGTGCTTGGGTTTCCTTTATGTCTAGCCTCTTAGGCCCATTTGAGATTTGTCTGTACTCAGACCATGTTTGCTTCCGCTTGCGATGACATTGATGTAATGTTGGGACATGAGTCCTCTGGATGACTGTATTCGCTATATATATTTTTTCTCTATGAGCTTTTGGCTATATTTTATTTCCTTTCTTTGTGTCGTACTATTCTGTTGTGATAACGATTGTTCAACCAACTCGTGTACAATGCGTGTATATGTGTAGTACACGAGATGGCCAGACCTTGGTATCTTTCTTATGCATCGCGGATTGCATACGTGACAGCGGGATCGGGTGTACGTGTCGGCCGATGATCCATTCCGAGCCGGCCTGTCGAGAGGTTCTCGGCCTGGCTTGGTAAACCAGCATCGTACACTTTGTGTGGCCCACTCCGTATGACCCCTTTGTATAAGTTCGAGGCCTAGGTCTGACAGTTGGTATCAGAGCCGAATGCCCTTAGGAACCCTTTCTACTGGTCGTGGTTGAGTCTAGAAACTATTTTAATAGCTATATATAGGAAAACTTAAACATGAGAGTAGGAATTCTGTTCTCTTTACTCCTTTCCCCACCCACCCTCCCTGTTCTTCTGGTAAGGAAGTGCTACAATGTTTTCTCTTCTTACCTAAACTTCAAACTAGGATATCACGTGTTCTGGGTCCGTAGTACCATAGCTGTCAGTTTTCTCCCTTGGTAGTGTTGCTTCAAGCTCAATTGGTGTTTCCTCGTCCAAATGTTAGTCTATCTCTCCTATTTTTGTGCTTTCCCCCTTATCTGATTAATAGATCTCTTGGGTACGTGAACATGATGGTGTACCGTGATGGATGACCATGTCTCGTTCCATGCTAGTTTCCTTGTTATCTGAAGGAATCCTTTAAGCACTTACATTGGGTTTTGATTATCTGATTGTTGTGTTAACCTTGGTGTCCTCCTCAGGATGGGGAGTGGTGAAGATGATCCTCCACTGCGACCGGAGATGGGGCAACTGTTGTCTCAGATGACGCAAGTTTTGAATCACATTCAGCAAAACCAAGAACAAGGCAATGAAGGCAACAACCGGGTGACAATTCTAGAGTTCCTCCAGCTCAACCCGCGCACGTTTGATGCCACCTCTGAACCACTGGATGCTGATGATTGGCTCCGTGAGATGAGCAATGCTCTCGATGTTTCACATGTGTCCATTGAGGACCGTGTTCCTTACGTGACCTTCCTGCTCCGTGGACAATCCATGTCTTGGGGAGAACTTCCAGGAGTTACGAGCACCAGGTGCTGTTACTACTTGGGATGACTTCAACGAGGCCTTCAAGCGCCACCACATTCCTGATGGGGTCATGGAAAGGAAGCGTGAAGAGTTCTATAACTTGACTCAGGGAAGCAAGTCCGTGCTGGACTACGAAAGTGAGTTCAACCTTCTGGCTCGCTATGCTCGAGATGAGGTATCAACTGATGCCCAAAAGCAAGACAAGTTCCGCAGAGGTCTGAACCCAGCTCTTAAGTACGCACTCACCATCTTCAAGTGCAATACCTTTGAGGAACTTGTCAACTTAGCTCTCCGAGAGGAATTTGGTCATGAGGTGTTTGAAGAATCTCGGAAACACGCTCTTGAAGCTGCTTCATCTTCAGCAAACTCTAGGCCTCTGCAGAAACATAGGGTTTGGATCCCCTATGCAACTCCAACTCAACCCACCTACATTCCAAAACCGATAGGGTTTACTCCCCGCCCTCCCACCCTTCTGTTTCCTGGAACAGGTTCTCAAGCTCAGCAAAGGACAATTCTCCAAAGTCAACCAAGGCCAGTGGGTGCTCACCGTTCGTACACCTGCTTGAAGTGCGGTGAACCGGGCCACATCTCGCCAAAATGCCCTCAAAACAAGCTCCTGCCAACACAACCTCGTCCTTCTTCAAAACAGCAGTGATTCATACTCCTCGCCCAACCAATGCTTTCAACAACAACAATAAGCCTGGTGCGGGTCGTGTTTGGGTGAACCACATCAAGGCACAACAAGCTGAGGAAGCTCCTGATGTTGTCCTTGCTACCCTACTTGTGAACTCAATCTCCGCTAAAGTTTTGTTCGATACAGGAGCATCGCATTCTTTTGTGTCTCAAAGTTTTGCACATGTGCATGGGTTATCTATGGATCTTTTACCCAACAATCTCATGGCCAAATCCCCCGGAGTTGAAATGATGTCTTCCATGATAAGTCACGGCAATCAAATTCTGATTGGAGGTCAGGTGTTCCTTGCTTCACTCATAATCATCGGCAATTCCGACATCGAAGTCATCCTAGGCATGGATTGGTTGAAGGCAAACCGGGCTCACATTGATTGTGCCACCAAGTCCGTAACTCTTTCTCATCCTTCTGGCCAGATAGTCTATTCCCCAAAGCAAACACCTTCCATCCAGCTTTATGCTCTCAATGTGGATCCTCTTGATGCAATTGAAACTATATCGGTGGTCTGTGATTTTCCTGACATCTTTCCAGTAGAATTGCTAGGTATGCCACCTGACAGAGCCGTGGAGTTCGTGATCGAACTAGAACCAGGCACCGCTCCTATCTCCAAACGTCCATACAAGTTGGGACCTGCAGACCTGGTCCTGCTGAAGAAGTAACTCGAAGAGTTGGAAAAGAAAGGCCACATTCAGCCCAGTTCTTCTTCTTGGGGATGCCCCACTCTATTCGTGGCGAAGAGTGATAAAACGAAGCGACAGCTAATCGATTACCGTCCTTTGAACGCGAAAACCATCAAGAACAAGTATCCACTTCCTCGCATCAATGATCTCTTTGATCAACTCGCTGGTGCCAAAATTTTCTCCAAGTTGGACTTGAGGTCAGGGTACCACCAAATCAAGATCCGAAAAGAAGATATTCCGAAGACAGCTTTCATCACTCGTTATGGCCTCTACGAATACACTGTCATGTCCTTTGGCCTCACGATTGCTCCGGCGACCATCTCACGTCTTATGAAGTTCATTTTCATGGATTACCTCGACAAGTTCATGGTAGTCTATCTTGATGACATCCTTATCTACACCAAATCCAATGAAGAGAACGAAGAACGAAGCTCCGCGAACATCGTCTCTATGCCAAATTCTCCAAATGTGAATTCTGGCTTCCTGAAGTCTCTTATCTTGGACATGTCATCTCCGACAAAGGCATCGATGTAGATCCAGCAAAGGTCAAAGCTATTGTTGAATGGCAACCTCCCAGAACGGTGAAACAAGTTCGAAGCTTTCTCGTGCGGCTAGCCATTGCCGTCGCTTTATCGAGAATTTCTCCAAAATCACAAAGCCTCTCACAGAACTCACCAAGAAGGATAAGAAGTTCATTTGGACTCCCTAATGTGATGAGAGTTTCAATCTCTTGAAGACCAAACTCACTTCAGCTCCTGTTCTTGTTGGTCCAGACACTTCCAAGCCTTTCCAAATCATCTGTGATGCTTCTCTTCAAGGACTAGGCGCAGTCCTCATGCAAGAACGTAAAGTCGTCGCTTATGCCTCTCGTCAGTTGCATTCGCATGAGCTCAGATATCCTACACATGACCTGGAACTTGCAGCAATTGTGCATGCCCTCAAAATTTGGAGACCATACTTGTTGGGCAACAGCTGCGAGATCTTCACCGACCACAAGAGCCTCAAGTACCTCTTCACTCAACCAGATCTAAACCTCAGGCAAACAAGGTGGCTTGAGAAAATCGCAGACTTCGATCTCACCATCTCTTACACTCCAGGCAAGCCTAATGTAATGGCCGATGCCCTCAGTCGCAAATCTTATTGCAACAACCTCATGGTCAGGGAAAGTCAGCCTCCACTCCATGAAGAATTCCAGAAGCTGAATCTACAACTTGTTCCTAATGGCTATCTTGCAAACTTGATTGCCACTCCAACTCTTGAGGACAAGATCCGAACATCACAACGACGCGATAACGGTGTCTTAAACATCAAGGCCAATATCGGCAAGGATAAGTACAAGTGCTTCTCTGTGGATGACAAGGGCACATTGTTCTTTGAAGGGCGCATTGTTGTTCCCAAGCTTGAAAGCTTGAGAGAGATGATTCTCAAAGAAGCTCATGATACTCCTCTTTCTATCTACCCTGGTAGTACCAAGATGTATCAGGATCTCAAGCAAGTCTATTGGTGGACCAGAATGAAGCGTGAAATTGCTCGCTATGTTTCTGACTGCGATGTTTGTCAGCGTGTCAAGGCAGTACATCAGAAATCAGCTTGTCGCAGTAGTGGAACATGGGGTTCCCCTGATGTTGCCAAAGTGGGTCCTCCTCTGGGACCCACCAAGAAGATGGACAAGGCAAGGAGTCAAGTACAGGAGATGGGTTAGCCCATCTGCCCCAAGGAGACCCGACAAGTTCGACAGCAAGGCTCCGCGGCTAAGGATCAGGCGACCTTCCGGGGTCACCCCCTTGCCCGGAGAACCAGCGGGATACCCGCGGGTCCGTGAGCCCGACAGGCCAGGCACGCCCCCGGGTCCTCCATCCGTACCGCCGAGAGGATAAGACCGCCAGCTCGCCGGAAGCTGGTAAAAGACTTGGGCGCAAGATGAAGGCGCGCCCTGGTGATGTTACCACGAGCGCAGTTGGTGGGCGGACAGGCTTGTCCGTCCCACATTTTCCAAGGGCGGACGACCACGCCGCCCTCCAGAATTGCTTGGAGGAGAGGACGCCACGTGATGCATGTAAAATGCATACATGAACTTTGCATTATATTACTTATATTTCAATCATATTTGCATCATATAAGGGTTATATCATTGATTTATATTGATTTTGGGAATATTTCATTGTTTCCCTATTTTTCTGGAATTAACCCTGCACAGGCAGAAAACCCTATTTTCTATATTTTGATGTTTCAGGGACCCAAACGACGTCCAAATGACCTAATAATTTACGAGCATCAGTTTTTGGAAGGAAAAAGCGTGGGAGCGAAGGAAGCGAACAAACGGAGGCCCGAGGGCCAAGGAGTGGGCCCCGCGGCCAGATTCCTGGCCGCGTGGGACCCATCATCTGGGCCTCGAGCTCCGTTGCCGTCGATCTTTTTTCCCGAGCCTCCGTCTTGACCTAAAAACGACTATAAAAATAGTCCCCGACGCCCTTCGGAAAGGAGCGCCGCCGAAACACAGAAACCACGAAACAGAGACCTGGAGTTGCAGATTGGAGGGGAAAACTCCGGCGGGGCGCTGCCGGCGTGGTCTCCATCTTCTCCAACGACTTCTCCACCGTCTCCATGATGAAGAGGGAGTAGTCCACCCCTGGACTATGGGTTTGTGGAAGTAACTTATGTATCTCCTCTCTTGAGCTTCACTAATTAGTACCGTATGAGCTGCTGAACATGTAATACCTTTGTGGTGGATCTTTTTATGAGTTAATATATGTTTGAGATTGCAATAGTTTTGTTTCAGTTATGAAAGTAGATGCATATTATGTACCCCGTTCTTGTTACTTGTTATGATCAAGCATGTGTATGAGAGCGTGTGAGGGGGAACGTGTGCATTAGTTGGAGTAACGGGGGGTGGCTAGTGCGGTGAACGTGAGAGAAAGTTCCGCGATCCACTTGGGTGTTTTACCTTACTTTGTTGCCTCACTAGGGATAAAGAAAAATACCTTGCTACCGGAGATGTGGGTGTGACCATTGCCACTACTCCATGACTAGATCTAGCATGTTCTTATTTTAACTTCATGTCATGAAACTTAATGCTATGCTCTGATTTATCTTAATTACTAAGGTGTTATGATTTAGTTCGCATCTTGGTGGAGTATAAGAGAGATTAATAAACAAAAGATCTCTATGTTAGGACGTGATGCCCATATAATTAGTAACTTGTCATGAAACCTTTTTGTTGCAATCTCATATGTCAATTCTAGTGTTCCATTGTCTACCACTTTATTAAAGAGAGAGTGCATTTGTGAAACCATGAACCCCGGTCCATTTTTAATCATAAAAACACCTTTCCAACAACTTTTATCCACTTTACATTTTCTGCCATTTAAAAATCCGAAAATACAAAAACACTTTTACATCTTGCATTCACAATACAAAACCCAAAAATATCATCCATCATTGTTTCCACCATCCTTGCATATTTATTTATCATCATTGCATATTTATTTACTGTTTTGCATTCATTTTATTTTGATATCATTCTCACACCTTGTGCTTGACAACCACTTGGTGAGGTTGAGGGCACAAACAATTTACTTTGTTTTGTAGGTTTTCAAGAAGGATAAGAAGATAAATCTTTCACTACTGATTCCCCGAGAGTTCGATATTAAACCCTCGAGTCACCCCTCGTGGGGAAAACCGTCTTTCCTATACTATACACTCTGCACTTGGAGTCTCAACCTAACCCATATTCTTTTGACGCAGGTAACTACGTCAAGGGCCATCAAGACAGTTTTCTGGCGCCGTTGCCGGGGAATCATTGCTGTAAAGGTTTATCCAAGGGTATCTCACAACAAAGTCAACTTCATCAACTTGTGCAAACACCTAAGCTTGGGGAGGTTGCACCTACGTGAGCATCTTATCCATCTTTACCTTCAAAGCATTTTATTTTGTTTTGTTATTGTCTTGCATATCATATTTATATTTCGGTTTGCATTTTTATTTTCAGTTTTGCATTTTGTGTTGCATTTGTTATTTCGGTTTGCATTGTTTAGTATCATTTTATTTTCAGTTTTGCATAAAAAATTAAAAAACACATAAAAACTTGCAAAAATGGGAGAAAGAACTAAGTTGTGTGATTACACAAACACTCCAAATGATCAATTTATTGCTAGGCCCATTGCCACACCTGAGATAAAAGCTGATAGTTATGAAGTAAGTCCTAGTTTGTTGAACTTGATAACTAGGGAACAATTTGGCGGTAGTGCTATGGAGGATGCCTCTATGCATCTTCATGATTTTGTTGAAATATGTGACATGCAAAATTTAAAAATGTGGAAAGTGATATTCTAAAACTGAAGTTATTTCCTTTCTCACTTAGAGGAAAAGCTAAAGAGTGGTTGCATTCATTACCTACTGTAGCATTAATTCTTGGGATGATCTAAAAGAAGCTTTCATTAAGAAATATTATCCTCCTGTTAAAATTTTGCAAAATAGAAACAATATTCTTTCTTTTAGGCAAAATGAAAATGAACATGTTGCCATGGCTTGGGATAGGATAAAACTTATGCTTAGAACTTGTCCATCACATGGGGTCAATGAATGGACCATATTACACTCTTTTTACAATGGTCTAAATTACATGTCTAGAAATATTCTTGATTCCGCTGCTGGAGGGCTTTTATGGGAAAAACTATAGTAGAAGCTAAGAACATATTGGAAAGTATTTTGCAAAACTATAGTCAATGGCATACTGATAGAGCACCTAATCCATCTAAGAAAGTAAACTCCATAGAAGAAACAAATGATTTGTCATCTAAAATGGACACTATTCTTGCTTTCATTAATAAACAAAATATTGAAAATGTGCCTTTGCAAGAACTAGTTGGTAATAATCCTGAAAATGTTGATGTTAACTTCATTAGGAACTATGGTAATAATGGGTATGGTAAACAATTATATTCCTATAATAAACCCCCATATGTGCCAAACAAATATGCCACTAGTAGTAATGTTTCTAGTGATTTGGAAAACACCATTAGATCATTTATATCTACTCAAAAGGAGCTTAATAAGGAATTTATATCTAAGTTTGAAAAACAAGACTCTTTGTTTGAAAGGGTAGATCAGCTCACTAAGGAAGTTTCCTCATTAAAGAACACCATTATAGCTCAAAAACATGAGGAAACAATTAAATATTGTCAAGAGGTTATAAATAAATCTTGGGAACATATTCATGAGCAAGAGAGAATTGCTAAGGAAACTATTATGGTAATGAAAGAGAGAAAAGTTGAGGAAGTTAAAATGCTTAGTGAAGTCAAGGAACCATTGCTTGACTTAGAGAATTGTAGCTTGCATGAATTAATATCTATCTTACAAAAATTTGCAAGTGATCCTTCCATTAATGTTAACCAAGCAGGTTTTGGTTCTTATATTGCTAATCATGTTTTAAAAGAAAAGATTGCTAGGTACAACCAAGAAGCTATGATACCACCTAAGCTTGGGGATATATGGATTCCCAAAGTACTAGTAACCATTGGAAAAGAGACACACCATGCTATATTAGATCTAGGATCTAGTGTCTCTGTTTTATCTAAAGAATTATATGAAGTACTTGAATTAAAGAATCTTGAAAAATGCTCTATTGAACTTGCACTTGCTGATGATTCCATTAAACATGCTTTAGGAAAAGTAAGTGATGTTATGGTGGTAGAGTTGCATATGACATTTGTACCTGTTGATTTTCTAATCATGGATATGGGGAATAAAACCTCTAGTCCAATTATTCTTGGAAGACCTTTTCTTCGTACCACAGGTGCTATCATTGATTCAAAAGAAGGGAATGTGAAGTTTCAGTTTCCACACAAGAAGTGCATGGAACACTTCCCAAGGAAGAGGGACACATCAAAGTTCAAGCTCCCTCATGAGCTTCGTCCACAATAAATATCAAGTAAGAAGCCTAGCTACATGGCTATAAAGAAAGCGCTTTACGGGAGGCAACCCGGTTGTTTTTATTTTTGATTTTCTTTGTGTCCTCTTGCTGTAACAAGAGACTTAGTTTTTAGTTTTGTTTCTGGAATTTTTAATAAAGTGCCAAGTTTTACCTATTTTGGTTTGAAAAAGTTGCTATTTGCATTCGGAGATTTTATTCCACGAATCTGTGCACGGTATGATTTTTAATTCCTATTCTGTAACTCCGAATGAGCTGATATTTGAACTGTAGTTGCAACTTTTCATCCTCTGTAGCATGAATTTTTCAGAATTTTTCGACATATTTAAGTAGGGTAGAAAAATACGTTTTGCTGCTGCTGTTTTTCTGGACAGATTCTGTCCCATTTTGTTTGATGCATTCTTTGAACTTTTAACTTGAATTTTTTATCCAATTGAGTTTATAAGTAGGCATACAACATTATACACTTTCTGGACATTCATATGAATTTTTGTTTAAGGATTTTATGCAGCAAGAAATTCATTTGTCTATCACTACTAATGTCACCCACAGAAAAGAAATGGGAGAAACGGTGTTTTGAAGTTTTTTCACAGGGATTAGAGGAGATGCACCAAGAGCTATCCAAGGATGGTGAAGACCATAAGCTTGGGGATGTGAAGACAACCCCACTGGACCAACACACTCTCGGTTTGCACACGTCTAACTTCTGTTTTTCGATCAATGCACTTTATCGCATAAACTTGGAGCGTCTTTTATTTTTTTATTTCGGTTTGATTTTTGTTTGTGAGACCACCACTATCATTTATATATGAGAGAGCTACTGGAAATTTGGGTTGAATTAAGTTGGATGCTATTAAAAGATTGGGAAAGGGATGTTTGAGTTGATTCAAAAAGATACATATAGTTGCATGATTCATGTGCTTTTAATGAGTATTAATTTGCAAGTGTTTTATCAAGAGCTATCTTTTATTCATGTTTTGATGCTGAATGTTACTTTACTTTGTTTAACATGGATTGGTTAGTTCTATGGACACTTATGCATGCATTTAGACGGTCAACTTTCTCCCTCTTGCTAGCCCAAAAATTCCAACAAGTAAAAACTTGTTTCCAACACCTTCAACCAAAGTTTTTCCAGTGAGTCCACCATATCTACCTATTAGCTTTATGCTATTCCGAGTATGTTTATCATGTTATTTTGTATTATCTATACTTCTGAATTAAAATGCTTATGTTATTGATTGTTATGGGAAAAGTTGGTTAAAGAGCTCTCACGAACTTGATGCACACCTTACTTTTATTGCACTTAAAAACATGACCCATTGTGATTAAAATTATGAAGTTGTGAGCTTGACAAGAGTCTTGGTTGGAGTTAGCTCATATGTGCTGTCACATGGCAAGCTTTCAACGTGCTCTTTATATTTAGTTGATATCATGTACTTTTGTTTATGGATGCTTATCATGGTGCCAAATAAATGTGGAAACTTAGTAAGTTTAATGAGTTTGTATAAATGGCTAGAGAGACGCCTGGGCCGCTAATCTAAGCCATGCATCATTCATGGTGGAAATTTACTTACATGCTATGGTGAACCTTCAGTGATGCACCCACTACAATAAAAAGCTATACCAATAGTAAATAAAAAGGGTGTGAGATTGTTCATTTTGTTTGTTTGTCTTGTCATTTTGACATGGGCTTGTTCCATGTCCTGGGACAAGAGGTACCCCAGTTGACGCTCTTGATGACGCTATTATATTACTTACAATGACCTTAACTTGAACTTGCTTTGTGTCCCAAGTTGAGTAACACCGTGGTGTAGGTACTCGTATTCACGGGGCATGAGACATTCAACCATACTTTGTCAAGCACACTACTCATATTTGCTTTCACTTTAAACTTTAACCATTCAAGATGCTATGATAGGGGTAATGAGAGCTTGACACCAATGAATACCACATTGCAAACATTAACTTAAGTAGAAGCATTTGGAAGTTAGATGAAACTTATTCATGTTTTACCTCTACTCATTTATATATCTTTCCAAAGTGTCCACCTTTTATATTCAGATTTCAAGAATACTCTATGACCATTATAGGATGTTTTTACTTTTCATTATGCATACATTTGGTCCATAGTACTTTCTTCTATGTTACACTTTGTGAATTATCATTGAACATCCTTACATTGAATATTTGATATCACTTCATAATCTATCTTGTATATTGCTACTCCTTTGAAGAATGAATCATTTGACTCTATGTAGCAATAGTAATCATCTTTGATATCCATTGATAGTATTAAATTGCAAAGTCCATGTTAGTTTTATCACCTTCATACTCGAGGACGAGTATAGGTTAAGCTTGGGGATGTTGATGCATGTAAAATGCATACATGAACTTTGCATTTATTACTTTATTTCAATCATATTTGCATCATATAAGGGTTATATCATTGTTTTATATTGATTTTGGGAATATTTCATTGTTTCCCTTTTTTCTGGAATTAACCCTGCACAGGCAGAAAACCCTATTTTCTATATTTTGATGTTTCAGGGACCCAAACGACGTCCAAATGACCTAAATTTACGAGCATCAGTTTTTGGAAGGAACAAAGCGGGAGCGAAGGAAGCGAACAAACGGAGGCCCGAGGGCCAAGAGAGTGGGCCCACGCGGCCAGATTCCTGGCCGCGTGGGACCCACACTGGGCCTCGGAGCTCCGTTGCCGTCGATCTTTTTCCCGAGCCTCCGTCTTGACCTAAAAACGACTATAAAAATAGTCCCCGACGCCTTCGGAAGGAGCGCCGCGAAACACAGAAACCACGAAACAGAGACCTGGAGTTGCAGATTGGGGGGGAAAACTCCGGCGGGGCGCTGCCGGCGTGGTCTCCATCTTCTCCAACGACTTCTCCACCGTCTCCATGATGAAGAGGGAGTAGTCCACCCTGGACTATGGGTTTGTGGAAGTAACTTATGTATCTCTCCTCTCTTGAGCTTCACTAATTAGTACCGTATGAGCTGCTGAACATGATTACGGTCATCTATGTAATACCTTTGTGGTGGATCTTTTTATGAGTTAATATATGTTTGAGATTGCAATAGTTTTGTTTCAGTTATGAAAGTAGATGCATATTATGTACCCCGTTCTTGTTACTTGTTATGATCAAGCATGTGTATGAGAGCGTGTGAGGGGGAACGTGTGCATTAGTTGGAGTAACGGGGGGTGGCTAGTGCGGTGAACGTGAGAGAAAGTTCCGCGATCCACTTGGGTGTTTTACCTTACTTTGTTGCCTCACTAGGGATAAAGAAAAATACCTTGCTACCGGAGATGTGGGTGTGACCATTGCCACTACTCCATGACTAGATCTAGCATGTTCTTATTTTAACTTCATGTCATGAACTTAATGCTATGCTCTGATTTATCTTAATTACTAAGGTGTTATGATTTAGTTCGCATCTTGGTGGAGTATAAGAGAGATTAATAAACAAAAGATCTCTATGTTAGGACGTGATGCCCATATAATTAGTAACTTGTCATGAAACCTTTTGTTGCAATCTCATATGTCAATTCTAGTGTTCCATTGTCTACCACTTTATTAAAGAGAGAGTGCATTTGTGAAACCATGAACCCCGGTCCATTTTTAATCATAAGAAACACCTTTCCAACAACTTTTATCCACTTTACATTTTCTGCCATTTAAAAATCCGAAAATACAAAAACACTTTTACATCTTGCATTCACATACAAAACCCAAAAATATCATCCATCATTGTTTCACCATCCTTGCATATTTATTTATCATCATTGCATATTTATTTACTGTTTGCATTCATTTTTTTGATATCATTCTCACACCTTGTGCTTGACAACCACTTGGTGAGGTTGAGGGCACAAAACAATTTACTTTGTTTTGTAGGTTTTCAAGAGAAGGATAAGAAGATAAATCTTTCACTACTGATTCCCCGAGAGTTCGATATTAAACCCTCGAGTCACCCCTCGTGGGGAAAACGTTTTCCTATACTATACACTCTGCACTTGGAGTCTCAACCTAACCCCTATTCTTTTGGACGCAGGTAACAACGTCAAGGGCCATCACCGTCTCTCCCCAAGGACCGCCGAGGGGTTTTCCCCCAAGACCCTTCATGCCTCTCGCGTGCCCATGTCGGATCCCCTTGTTATAAAAGGAGGACCATGGCACCAAGGGAAGGTGGGGAGAGGAAAAAGAAGGAGCAAGCTAGAGCTCAGGCAGGACTTACATAGGGTCCGGGGGTAGAGAGAGGTGATCTCCCCAGGCAGGATCTTCTCTTCGTCTACCTCCGCCGAAACTCTGCGGGTTCCCCCAGAAACCACCCTTGTACACCACACCATGATGACCTCTCAATCCAGACATGCAGGAGTGGGCTTTTTGCCTCGGGCGCCTGGAAACCGGGTAACTCCGTGTGTCTTTCTGTGTTGTTTGCTCTCCTCCATCGACGAAGAAACTTGCGACCTTGATCCCGGGTAAGGCTCTCCAGCCTACTTCGCGCCCCGTGCCGAACCTAAAAAAGGGGTCCATCTACTCCCGGTGTCCGTCGCCCGAGACACGACATCTGGCTCGCCAGGTGAGGGGTGCAAGCGATGGATTCCGTCTTCTTCCTCATCGACCTCAAGTTGTTTGTCAAGCATTTGCGCCGAAGAGGAAGATCGACGCCACTACCTCCAAGGCC